>JAQGBS010000619.1:0-20125 GCA_034698545.1 Acrobeloides obliquus
AAAAAAGTTTGTGTATTACAACGAAAACATGTACACAGATTCAAAATTTCAAATGCAATTTTCTCGAAAACTACAACGATTTAGAACATGCCGTAAAAACAAAAAATGCTCCATTTTTCATGAACTTTTCATCGAATATCAACAAAAATTGGGCAACTTTTTTCCCACTGAACTGGTCTTTTAAAAACGCATAATATAGGGAATGTTGATTTTTTATGATGAATAGTAATAAATCAAAGTCTTACCCGCTTCTATAGGCTTCCATTCAACCCTAAAGGTTGTATCGTCGATTTGAATAATGCGGGCGTGTTTCTTTTTGTTCGATGGGCCTACAAATCGTAATATTTTTCTTCGAAAAAGTGCAAAATTTGTGAAGAGTAAAAAACTCAACTAGTTGCTGCATTCATTTACAGGGTGTCCCCAAAAAAGTGGAATTTTCGTGATTTTTTCATGAATTTTGGACCCGAAATTTTTTTTAAAAAATGACCCCTATAGGGATAATCTGGTGCGGGCAATCGATTGGACGCACTCTTGAAGCATGAAAACGCTTCCTTGACTCTGGTTCAGGGTAGTGTGTTGAAGCGAAAATGAAAAAAATTCGGATTTTGGTCGGATATCTGACTACCTAGGGTTTTTCTATGCGAGAAATCGATTGCTTCCATGAATCAGGAGCAAGAAAGCATTTTCACATTTCGAAAACATACGCAATCGATTCTCGCATAGAAAAACCCTCGGATATTCGATCAAAATCCAAATTTGTTTCATTTTCGCTTCAATACACTACCCTGAATCAGAGTCAAGGAAGCGTTTTCACACTTCGGGAATGCTCGCAATCGATTCCCCGCATCAAATTACCCCTATACGGGGCCATTTGTAGAACAAAATTTTTTCTAAAATTCATGAAAAAATCACGAAAATTTCACTTTTTTGGGGACACACTGTATTTTGAATAAATACAGGGTGTATAAAAAAAACCGGAATTTGGGCGATTTTTTCATATTTTTCAATCCGAGAACTTTTCTTCAAAAATAACCCTATTCGGGGTAATTTTATGCGGGGAATCGATTGCGCGCATTTCCAACGCTTCTCTAATACTGAATCAAGGAATCAGAGTGTGTGTATTGAAGCAAAAATCGAACATTTTAGATTTTCTGCCTGAAAATGGGATAAATTCATGCGGGAATCGACTGCGCGCATTTCCAACGCTTCCCTGATCCTCATTCAGGTGTGTGTATTAAAGCGATGTCCAATGTTTGCTATAATATATCAATTTTTCTTGAATTCAGGGTCAGAGAAGCAATTTTCAAGCTTTGGGAATGCGCGCAATCGATTCTCCGCATAAATTTATCCACAGAAAATCATTTTCAGGCAGAAAATCTAAAAATTTTCGCTTCAATATACACATTTCAATTCCCTGATTCAGGATCAGGGAAGCGTTTTCAAGCTTCGAAAATGCGCGCAATCGATCCATCGCATAAAATTAATCCTAATAGAGTGATTTTTGAAAAAAAACTTCGGGTCGAACAAATATAAAAAACGCTTCCCTGACTCTGTATTGGCCTATTTTCGCTCCAATACACACACCTCCTCCCTGAATCACGACCAGGGAAGTGTATGGATCATTTTTAGGATTTTTGAAAAAAAATTTCGGGTCAAACAAACATGAAAAAATCGCCCAAATTCCGCTTTTTTTCGATACACCCTGTCCGAATAAAAAAACCGACTTACTATAAAAACATTAAACGGCAGTGTGCAAAAGGACAGGACACAAAAACTTTAACACGAAAAATTTCACCAAATAAGCCCCAAAAATCTGCAAAAGTATTTAAGCAAAACTTAAAAGTGTAAATGGAATGCCTAAATAATCGACGAAAATATTAGCTTGTTCTACTATAAATTTACCATAAAAATAATTTGTTTGTGTGTGAGTTGTGGTAATCCGGTGTGGATGATAACGTCGACATTACTTTAATCCATTAATCCAACTCGATTTGTTATATATTTAAAACTTGTACAAATGCTCAATTTGACATAGAACAGAAACTTTTTTGAATTTTTTAACAAGCACTCTCCTTATTTGCAATAGACAAAAAACATATAAAGCGAGAGAAAAATTCAGCAGTAGCAAAGACACAAGATTGCAAGAGTTTAAAAACTGGGCCAAAAAAGTGGCTGTTTTATTTTTGAGATTTTAAAAAAAATGATCCCTTATAGAGGTAGTTTTATGCAGGGAATCGATTGCGCACATTCCCGAAAATGCTTCCTGAAATGCTTTTCTGACCCTGAATCAGGGAAATTTTGGCACTATAACTTTCGCCACGAATCTCGCCGGCAGTATAACTTTTCGTACAATTGTGAGTCGTACCAACTTTTCGCACAGTACTTTTCGTGCGATACTTTCGTACGGTACTTTTCGTGTGATATTTTTTGTACGGTACTTTTCGTATGAATCTTTCGTGCAAACTTTTCGTTGCCTGATTATCAATAAAATCCGTTTATCGACACGAAAAAATTTAAACCAAAACAGATTTTATTGATAATCAGGCAACGAAAAGTTCGTACTAAAGGTTCGTACGAAAAGTATCGCACGAACCACCATTGTACGAAAAGTTATACTACCATCTCGCCACGCTAACTTTCGCCACTTTCGTGTCAATAAACATATTTATTTTCAGATAATTGAGTTGCCTGATTTGCAATAATATTGACACGAACGTGAAAAAGTTACGTGACGAAAGTTGTCGTGGCGAACATGAAACGTAGCGAAAGTTATAGTGCCGAAATTTTGAGCGAAAATGATCATTTTTCGCATTTGTTTATCTTTGAAAAATGAATATTTTCACTTCAAAAATCCCTATTTTTTTCATAGAGTGGGAATGCGCCTAATCGATTTCCCACATAAAATTATCCCTACAGGGTCATTTTTAGAAAAATAAATTTCCAGGTCGCAAAAATTTTTTTTAAAAAAACCACTTTTTTGGCCCTCTATATTTCGTACATTTCGACAATAAATGCAACGAAGACAAGTGAAAGATGATGGAAAACGAAGAATAAGTGTTGATTGAAGAAGAAGAAGAATGGGAGGCGAATTAACCAACCTGTGATAATCACAGTGACATCTTTACTCTCGGCCCCCAGCGCATGAATCATGAAAGTGGCGAGCCGGTCGACGGCCGCCATTCTCAGGTTATCGCCGTATACCGACACCGAACTTGCGTCGGCAATATCCAAGATGAATGGTGAGCCTAAATAGTAAAAAAAAATGAAAAAACGAATTTTTCAATTTTTGAAAAATTTTTTGTTTTTTACGAATTTTTCGATTTTTTTTACGAATTTTTCAATTTTTGACAAATTTTTTTTATGAATTTTTCGATTTTTTTCACGATTTTTGATGAATTTTTCAATTTTTAACTAATTTTTCAATTTTTGTCGGATTTTTCGATTTTTTTTACGAATTTTTCAATTTTTGTCAAATTTTTCGATTTTTACGAAGGTATGTACAGATCTGGACCTTCTCCCAATGCTAGCCTAGTCCTTATGCCATACCGTTTTTATGAATTGGTGAAAATTTTTGAAATTACCTTTAATTTCATTGTTGTTAAACGAAATATGAATTTTATACTGTCCAGCACCGTCGGGCGTAAAAACGACTTGGAATCGACCAGACCCCTTGCCATCTTCATAAATGTCACATGGAATTTGCCTACCATGCCGCATCACTGTTACCTAAATAATTTCTCCGCATGTCTCGATTCAATTTGATGGTTATTTTACTTGTATAGGACCTCTACCAGCTCGACTCGTGTCTACAGTGAATTTCAATTCCTGCCCAACAAGTCCCACATCGAGACCATAGATATTGACGAGATTCGGGTCATAAACATGGCATGAGAAAGGCGAGCCTCGAATGTGGTCATTTTCATAAAAAATTCCGATGCGCCATTCACCAACTTCCATTGGGGTAAAGGTGGCTGTATACGAGTTGGCTCGTCGAACAACATCACATGTATAAGAGATGCCGGTTGGGGAGATTGCCTTGACGCCCACATCGCCGGAGGTTGTTCGATCGCTTTGAGCATTTATCTATAATTATAACGTTTCATGACTAACTTTATGCCGGCTAATTGGTGAAGTGGATAAAGAAGGCGTCAGTCCGATCTGGCAAGTTAAGCAACATTGGGGCCCTGAGGTTCGATCCCACTAGGACGAAAATTTCAATATACAAAAAAACTTTCCCAACAAAGGATGAAGCAAAAATTTTTTGCTTTAAGGAAAGTTTTTTGTAGATCAAAATTTTTGCGGGATTTGAAAATTGTTTTGGGTTATTGAAACGAAAACATGAATCAGATTTTTCGGCTAGACCTAAGCCTAGACATAAGCCTAAGCTTAAGTCTAGGCCTAAGCTTAAGACTAAGCCTAGGCTTAGTCTTAGACCTAGGCTTAAGCCTAAACCGAAAATTCTGATTCATGTTTTCGTTTCAATTCGGTCCTTGAAATGAAGTTTGACAATCTCTTACCACAACTTCAACAATCGACCCAACCGAACACGGCTCATTGAGCCCAGAAAACGTGACATGACCCGTATGTGCATCCTCATACGATTCTGTCATGGCTGAGCTTGAGGTGGCCGGAAAATTCTTCAGTGCCGTTTCTTCCTTTCGTTGAGTTTTTAAAATAGAATCAGGAAGCTGGGAAAATTGAGAATCTAGATTGTTGTCCTGAAGTCGAGAATAAGGCGTTCTTTCGAAGGATGAGATATGATTCGTGCTATTAGTGGGTCTTGCTAGTCCAGTGGTTGGCGGTGGAGGCGATTGTGCCGAGCGTGAAGTAGCCGACAATACATGCAATAAGATCGGACTTGTTGGCAATTCCTGTTTCTCACACAGAATATGTACCTAAAATGGAAATTATTAACAACTTTGAAGGTTGGTTGAAGCTTAAGTATAAGCTTAAGCGCAAGCCTAAGTTTAAGACTAAGTCTAAACCTAGACCTAAGCCTAAGCCCTAGTCTAAGCCTAAGCCCAAGCGTAATTTTAAGCCTAAACCTAAGCCCAAGCCTAAGTTTAAGCCCAAGCTTAAGCCTAAGCCCAAGCCTAAGTTTAAGCCTAAGCCCAAGGCCTAATCCTAAGCCTAAGCCCAAGCTTAAGTTTAAGCCTAAACCTAAGCCTAAGCCCAAGAAAATTTTTCCCCAATTGGGTATTTCCCCCTTTATTTTTTTTCCTCTTACTTTCTTCCACTTTTGTTTCAATACAAACGTAAATATTGGTAAATAGCGTTGCCTGATTGCAAGAAATTTGTGTATTGAAACAAAAGAGGAAAAAAGTAAGGAAGATAAATAGTGCCCTAAAATGAGTTTTGTCAATATTTTGTTGAAAAAAGAGTTAACACAACAAAGAATGCAAAAACGTGCTCAAAATGCCGTGTAAAAACCTGTATGTTGTTGAAGATAATAGTCCGCGCACTTTTTACGCACTCTCTTAATTTTGTGTTCACTCCACAAACAATCTTCCTTCAACACATTCAAAAAGAAGAAGACGAAGATGAAGAAATTGCGGTGTTCTTCGGTTATACAACAACTCGCCGCCAAAAATTCTTGACATTTCTCGGTACCGGAAACGCGAAATCGATATGTCTATGAGTGAAGCAAATATCCCCAAAATGGACGGAAGTTTAAACGGCGTGGAAATTGGAACGTCATAAAAAAAGAAAAAAGTGTGTTCATTATTTAGGGGATGAAAATATAAAAATGAGATTAAAGAACAAGTCTGGTCGGAAAAAAAGTTGTCATTTTTGTTCGGGGAAAGTTCATGAAAAATGGAGTATTTTTGTTGTTTTTACGGTAAATTCTGAATCGTTGTAGTTTTTGAGGAAATTGCATTTGAAGTTGGGGGTTTTTGAAATTTTGTGTATTACAATGAAAATTTTTGACGAATTTTGAGGAATTTTTCAATTTTTTACAAATTTTTTAATTTTTAGCACATTTTTCAAATTTTGACGAAATTTTTGACGAATTTTTCGATTTTTTGCGAATTTTGGCAAATTTTTCATTTTAAAATGAATTTTTCGATTTTTTAACGAATTTTTCAATTTTTTACGAGTTTTTCAATTTTTTATGAATTTTTCGATTTTTGACGAATTTTTTTAAATTTTTGATGAACTTTAAATTTTGGAAGAGCTTTTCGATTTTTAACGAATTTTTCAATTTTTGACAAATTTTTCGATTTTTTGCGAATTTTTCAATTTTAGCGAATTTTTGGCAAAATTTTTAATTTTTGTCAAATTTTTTATTTGAAAATTTTGGAAGATCTTCG
The DNA here is from genome assembly GCA_034698545.1 of Acrobeloides obliquus. Classification (NCBI taxonomy): domain Eukaryota; kingdom Metazoa; phylum Nematoda; class Chromadorea; order Rhabditida; family Cephalobidae; genus Acrobeloides; species Acrobeloides obliquus. The sequence goes on from JAQGBS010000619.1 coordinate 6,312, forward strand.
TTTCAATAACCCAAAATAATTTTCAAAATGGATAATTTTTGTGCCATTTTATTCGTCTCGACGAGTTATAAAAAGAATGCCAATTATCTTAGTAACTTTTTTATTTATTCTAGTAACTTTTTCAATTAATTTAGTAACTTTTTTCGGTACTTATGCACCATCCCCTAGGCTGAAAAAAAGGCTTAGGCTTTAGTTTATGATTAGCTTAGGCCTTAGACTGATCCTTAGACTGAGGCCTTAGGCTTAGGCCTTAGACTTAGGAAGGCCTAGGCCATAAGCTTAGGCCTTGTGATTGAGCTTATACCTAAGGCCTAAGCATAAGGGCCTAAGCCTAAGGGCCTAAGGCCTAAACCTAAGGGCCTAAGCCTAAGGCCTAAGCCTAAGGACCTAAACCTAATTTGAGCTTATGACTAAGGCCTAAGCCTAGGTATATATATACCTAAGGCCTAAGCCTAAGGCCTCAGTCTAAGGATCAGTCTAAGGCCTAAGCCTAATCATAAACCAAAGTCTAAGCTTTTTTTCAGCCTAGGGGGATAGTGCATAAGTACCGAAAAATGTTACTAAATTATTTGAAAAAGTTACTAAGATAATTCAAAAAGTTACTAAAATAAAAGTTACTAGAATAAATAAAGTTACTAAAATAAATAAAAAAGTTACTAAAATAATAATATTTCTGTGGTTTTTGGGTAGTGCCCCCTTGCGCAACTGGCCACCAACCCTATTCTTAGCAAGTCCATGATCTGAACGGATACAAGTATCGATATAGAATTCATTTTTTCTAGATACATGCGTAAAATATCAAAGCCAATCCAATGTTTATATACCTTATTTAAAGAAAAATGTCACGCTGATCGCCGAGCATTCGATTGGTTCCGACAAAAATTTGATAGTTAATAACCCAAAGATTGACAAAACTAAATATTTGGAAACTTTTCCAACAGATTTCACAGTTATGGCTACAAATGTCACCAAATTTGATGGGTTGACTTTAAATGTTTCATATGATTTAAGACCATCGTTGCAATATGGTACATATTATACATCAAACTGCGATAATGCGTATGTATTCTTTTTTCTATTAAGTCGATCCAAATAAGACGTTTTTGAGCGATTCATCGAAAAATGAGCAACTAGGACGAAAGTTGCCCATATTCAGAAAGTTCATGAAAAATGGAGCATTTTTTTATTTTACGGTAAATTCTGAATCGATGTAGTTTTCGAGATAATTTCGTTTGAAATTTTCAATTTGAGCACATGTTTTCGTTGTAATATACAAAACTTTGTTGAATTTTTTTACAGAGGTGAATATGGAAGCATGTGTATTGAAGAAAAAATTTCGATTTTTTAGATATTCATCTTCTAAAGATGACTTTTGTTGGACATACTTATCAAACTATTCCATAGTTCCCTTGCAATTGGATATATCTTATCATTCTCACCAATATTCTGCAATTTCCCCCGCGTTTGAACTGGGTCATATTTATTTTATAAACTCGGTACAAACTCGGGATGGAATCAAACCTTATACTTATCAAAATGCTTGTTTAAACAATACTTTCCGTAAGTTTGTAAAAAAAATTCTGAGCTATTGTGGATTAGGGGAATCACCCCAGTGTCAAAAATCGAAAAAAAATTTTCTAAAATTTAAAAAAAACATATTTAGGGGTAATTTTATGCGAAAAATAGATTGCGCGCATTCCCGAAGCGTGAAAATCTTTGTTTGATCCTTAAAAACTGGAAAATACATATTTTTACCCGGGGACACGGCGCACAACAATGCCGAAAAGGTGCAAAGATCAAAATAAAAAAATGTCGTCAATCGACTCAGCTCGAAGAGCTGGGTCGATTGACGACATTTAAAAGTTTTCATGGAAAAAATAATATTGCCATGTTCTCCGCAAAAAATGTGGATATGCAAAAATTTTCATGCTTTCTGACGACAAAATAAAAAATGGCTTTTGGGTGTGGGATCGAACCAGCGCCCTATGAGTGAAGTCTGAGTATGTTAGCCACTCGGCTATGGATCAAACTTGCTTAGGACTTATAATTTTAGATGATACAGAGCATAATTGGCATGGAACAAACTCGTTTTGTTGTGTTTCCTGGAAGAACCGACAAGATATCTAAGCAACCGTTTTCAAAACTTGTTTTTATATTCAAAAAATAAAAGCTATATTTGACTCAAATTTCAAAATTCTTTCTTTATGGGCACGCGATACACAATCTATTGCTAATAAAAAATTTCAGCCAATTTGGAGAACTTTTTGAAAATTCGATTTTTTACCCCTGATTCAGGAAAAGGGGTGGTTGTATTGAAGCGAAAATGAACCAACATTCGGATTTTCGTCGAAAAAACGGCTGTCTAGGGTTTTTCTAGACGGAGAATCGATTGCGTACATTGCCAAGACATGAAAATGCTTGCGTGACCCTGATTCAAGGAATACGATTTTTGTGTTTTTAGGGATATACCCTCTCTAGCAACTTTGTAAGGCTGCATTCATGCTTTTTTGGAGAATTTTTCAAAACGGTTTTTTGCACATTTTAGAAGAGATCCTCAGCTACATTTTGCAAAAAACCGCGAGTTGCGGTTCGTCAGCTGTAATAAGAGTCAAAAGACCAGTATCTCCCGAATGTGCATTTTCTAGAAAAATCAATTACTAGCGTTCATATGTCGGGTGCGCAAACGTCGTTGCGCAAATGTAAAGGCGCAAAAGTCCCCCCTCCTATTAGCGCGCATGTCTGATGCGCAAATATCAGGGCCCAAATGTCGGGGCGCAATTATCTCCAACACTGGAGCTCTTTTTTTCAAAAATTTTTTTACGATCGTTTTCAGCATAAAAAGTTGTGCTAAAACAACCAAATCACAGGGCGGCCGTGCTATTGTTAAGAATAGTTTGTACCCTAATTTTTACATAAGGATTATATCAAATGTACCTTGCACTGATTTAGAATAAGCTAGCTAATTCGTCTCCATAATTCTCTAAGACTTCTTAAAATACATCAGTATCGAAAAGGGCGTAAACCCAAAAATTTTTGGGATGGGTTCCTTTGATGTGTGAAACTGATATGGGGATTATAATGGCTCTATTTTTCACAGTTTTATAAACAAGCCAAATAATTCACCCCGTAATCATTTTAATCATTCCATATTACTATCTATAATTTAAGAAAAATAAATTTTTGCAAAACTTTGAAATTTGCATAAAATTTTTTAAAACTTGAATTTTGTATACCTATAATAAAAGATAGCGTCGAAAAAAGATTACGTATACATAGAAAGCTTCTCTAAGTTCACCAAACATAACGGAAAATTATAGCGGCATTTAATATTGAATTTTTTAAATTTATTTGTAAATAAAAAATTGTACAGGCGGGCCAAAAAAAGTGGATTTTTGTGATTTTTTGGGACCCGAAAATTTATTTTTCTAAGTTTTATTGTTTCTAGGAGTAATTTTTATGAATCAATTGCACGAATTCCCGAACCTTGAAAATGCTTCTCTGGATCTGATACAGAGAAAAATTGGATTTTTGAAAATGCAAAAAACGACAATTTCCTCTTCGAAAACCCAATTTTTTCCTGAATCAGGGCCAGAAAACATTCTTAGGGTTTGGGGATACGCGCAATCGATTCCCCGCATAAAATTATCCTATTATTTATTAGAGGGGCCATTTTTAGAACAATACGTTTTCGGGTCCCAAAAAATCACAAAAATCCATTTTCTTGGCCCACCTTATACACTCTAAATTTTTATATAAATCGTAAAAATTTTATAATTAGAGTTGATCAAATTTTTCTTGAAGATGTGCAAAATTTGGGCGTTTTTCAGTGTCTTTATACCAACAAGAATACATGATTTCATATAACTCATCCGATATATCGTTAGGACGTTCGAGTCTTCCGTTTGCTTGAAGAAACACTAATAACTCGTCATTGTTCATAGGATCATAAGGAATCTGGCCAAAAGTGAAAACTTCGTACATAAGAATGCCAAACGACCAAATGTCCGATTTTTCCGAGAAAATTCTTTCCGTTAATGATTCCAAAGCAAGCCATTTTATTGGAAGCTTTTTAGTCAGCGTTGATAGGTAAATGAAAGTTTGATCACAAGAAGAGCAGAGCCCAAAGTCGGAAATTTTGGCAATACGATTTTCTGCATACAATAAAACGTTCCTAGCGGCAAGATCACGGTGCACTAAGCCTTTAGAAGCGATATGGCACATACCTAAAAAAAAGGGTGATCAATAATTTACTCACGTATTTAAAAAGCTTGCCAAAAATCGAGTTTAAGTCCATTTCAGTCGTCCTATAGCTCATTCGATAGCCACCGCCACCGAATTTTTTTAGGAAAACAAATTATTAAAAAATATTTTATTTTTAATTTTTTAGCTCAAAAATACTAAAAAATTACGATTTTTCGAAATTTTCCTTATTTTTAAAATTTTGCCAAAAATCGAGTATAGGACGGATTTCTTTGAGCGACGGCAATCTTGAAAGATGAGAATCTGAGGGATTTTTTACAAAAGAAATTATTGAAAAAGCTTGGAGATATGATTTTTTGAATATTATGCTTTTTTTCGATGTTTACCTTATTTTTCAAAAAAGAGCAAAAATTGAAAAAAAGCATATTTTTCAAAAAATCATATCTCCACGATTTTAAAAGCTTTTTCATTAATTCTTTTTTGTAAAAAATACCTCAGAATTCCAACTTTCAGGATTGCTGTCGCTCGAAGAAATCAAAACTATACTCGATTTTTGGCAAATTTGTGAAAATAGGCAAATTTAAGAAAAATTGAAAAATCCACCAACTTCAAAAATCCATACTTGTCGAAAATAAAATATTGTTTAATAATTATTTTTATAAAAGAAAGTTGGGATTCTGAGATATTTTTTACAAAAAGAATTATTGAAAAAGCTTTTAAAATCGCGGAGATATGATTTTTTGAAAAATATGCTTTTTTTTTATTTTTGTACTTTTTTCGGAAATAAGGACAACATCGAAAAAAAGCATAATTTTCAAAAAATCATATCTTCGCGATTTTAAAAGCTTTTTCAATAATTTCTTTTGTAAAAAATCCCTCAGATTTCCAACTTTTAAGATTGCCGTCGTTCGAAGAAATCCGTCTATACTTGATTTTTGGCAAAGTTTTGAAAATAAGAAAAATTTCAAAAAATTTTAATTTTTTAGTATTTTTGAGCTAAAAAATTAAAAATAAAATATTTTTTAATAATTTGAAAAAAATTCGATGACGGTAGCTATCGAATGAGCTATCGGGCTACTGAAATGGGCTTAAACACGATTTTTGGCAAGCTTTTTAAATACGTGAGTAAATTATTAATCACCCTGTACTTATGAGGCATGAGTAAAAGCGAATGGAGCGATAAAACATCTCTTCGCGAATTTAGCCACGGCTTATTTGGAACGCTTACATGCACGAACTACGCGTGTCTCTTTTATAAATGTGGGAATAAAATATTTCCTTGGAATAACGCAAGACTCACAAAATATCTCATCACAGTATTCTGAAGTCTTTATGGCCTAAAACTCAGACCCCGCCTTGAGACTTGGAATCAAATTCTCAAGTCAGCTTTGCGACTCCAAGGCTATATGAATCTTTACCTTTTGGCTCTATGAGGAGGGGGGGGGGGAGATAGTCCTTCCCGTTGGTAATGTATGGTGCCCACCCCCCTCCATATGGGATTGCTATAGTATAAAATAAAATTATTACCTTCGATTATTTGTCGTAGTATTGATATAAAATTTTTATACGGTATTATCTCTTTGAGAGTTTCCCGAAACTCTTTTACATAATTCAATAAATCTTTTTGGGCAATTTCAAGAACTAAACATAACGATTCGCGATGAAAAGCCCATCCTAGCAAGCAGGCAACATTTTCATGATATTCAATCATTTTCATTGCATTCACTTCCTTAAATAGTTCTTCCACTTCAGTTTGTCCAAAGCGATTCGCCACTTTCACGGCTACAGTGCAATCAATAAACTTCTCTGTATTTACAGATTTTTGTTGTTCATGCAACGGTGCTGTTCCCAACAAATGTCCTTTATACACGGTCGAACTGACACCCTTGCCAAGAGCATCATGAAAATAAATATGGAGATTTTTTCGCATAATCATAAATTCGTCGCTCTTTTCTTTCATTTCAACAATCTCTTCTGATGATATATGCATGTCCTTTAATATTTTGTAGATCTTGTTATATCTGCTTTGTCTTTTTCGTATAATAAATATAGCGCCGGAAAAGATAAAAATGCAGATTACAACAAAGCTTCCTGCACAAAGACTAATAATTAAAACATTTTTTGATCCTATTATCTCGGTTGAATTCAATGGTGGTACATAGCTTCCTTCTATTAATGCAGTAAAGCCTCTATACATAGCATCTGCACATGGTGGTTCGGAACCATCAAAGATAAACATAAACTGAGTTGAAACAAACGACAAATTTTTGTTGTATAAAGTTATATTAGAAAATTCAAAGTTCAAAGTATCAGTTGCGTTAATAAATAAAGAGCAATTTTCTGGTATGTCCGCATACAAATTGATGATGAACTCTGCTTCGCCCTTATTACAAACAACATGTTCAATATAATAAAAACTATTCACATTGGAAATATGAGGATAACTAGGTGACATCACTACATAAAGTAATACATCCTCGAATAGAACTGAATCATTTATTGGGGCTAAAACGGTGTATCGTTAAATATTAAACGCACTATGTGTGTCTGTTTGTGCTATCTCCGTCATTTAATCCAATTCCGTCACGGCCTATATCAATCGATAAAGCTCGGTGAGAGAAGAAAAATGACACCAAAATCATGGGGGTACCCTTAAAGGAGAATTTTTTTGCCCCTATCATGTTTTACGTAAAAAAACTATAAAACAAATAACTCATATGGTCGAGTGGCTAGGACACTCGACTCCTATTAATTTCCCTCAGGTTCCATTCCAAGCTGTCTCAAAAGTTTTGACCCGCAAAAAATTTTAATTTCTTTGCAAAACATAAAAAATGGTTTTAAAATTTAAAACCTTCTTTAAAAAAACTAAAAAATAGGAAAAAAACTAAAAACATTCATAAAAAATGGGGTAATATTTTAAAAACTTCTTTGAAAAAAATTAAAAACTAGGATATCAATTAAAAATGGATTAAAATTTTAAAAAATCTTTCAAAAAATTTAAAAATGGGTTAAAAATTTTAAAAATTCGTAAAAAAGTTAAAAAATATGTTTACAAATTTTTTTAATAAATATGCGCTCGGAAGCTCTTGGAAGAGCTCGAAAGCAATCGGAGAAGAGCGGATTACGTAGTGCTCGGATCGGGAAATCTCCTCTTCACTCCGAGCGCAATAGTCCTCGGTCCCCCAGTTTATACTATCTTAAATATTCAATACTTGAAAGAACAGCTTCATATGTAATATTTAACGATCCTCCCATTGGTATTACGATAGAAATCATTAACCCAGTTACAGAAGTTATTTGCTGATTTAGTCTATCCGATATAGTTTTTTCGTTAAAATTTAACAAAGGATAAGTGTTATTATAGCCTGAAAAAACAACAACGTCGTTGTCTCCTATATAATTTAATTCATATAAATCTAAAATAGAATAATATTGCAAATTCACAGAGGATGTTATGTTTGGCAATATAATAGTAAGATAACAGTGTCCTTTGAAGTTTGAACTGATTTGTTTTCGAAATACAAAGCCTAAATTTTTTTTAACACTCTCAAGGACTATAAGTCGGGTAGTTTCTTGGGTAAAAATATGCGTTGAACAAGGTGCCACTTTTTAGGTGAGAATTGACCTGTTTTGGACATTTCAGATGGCTGCCTATTACGTGTTAATAACTTGCTCGACAAAAAATACACGCCGTTAAGTCAAGAACAAATTATTCAAGAAAACCATTCGAAAGGCAAGGAAAAATTAATAGGATGTTGAAAAAAGTCAACGTCCTATTAATTTTTCCATACCTTTCGAATGGTTTCTTGAACAATTTGTTCTTGGCTTAACGGTATGTATTTTTTGTCGAGCAAGTTATTAACACGTAATAGGCAGTCATCTGAAATGTCCATAAACGGGTCAATTCTCACCTAAAAAGCTGTGTTGGAAGGCAATTTGCCAAGACTAGACAAAGCCGATATGGTCAATCAACTATTCACTTGAAAGCTCGGTTCATGTAGTTCTGCCATCATTTTTTTTAAAAATTTTTAGTAAAAACTTTTTGCTAGAGCTGGAAGTCGAACCCGGCTTCATTGTGGTTTTAAAAGTGAAAAGTCTAAAAACTTTTGGAACAACCCAATACTTTAAAAAAATCTATTTCCGTGACTAATGGTCCCTAACAACCTTCGGGCAATACATCTTAAATGCTAACTATTACCATTTACAGGCGCTATACCAACATTATCTACTGTGTCGCAATTTTCACTGTGGTATTCTTTAATCCTAGATACAACAACAATATTGTTCGAAGATGGACCAAAATAAAGCAAAGTTAGCTCTGATGCGTTTGTAGAAAACATTATAGTTTCTGACGGAAAGGATAATATATGAGAGAAATTTTTTAAATTTGGAGATTCATAAATGTAGATAAATCCATTGTTAATCTTTCCCAAATTCATTCCATAATAATAAACTTCTAAAGTTCCGGCATCTTTTGTTATTAATAATTGAGTGTAATTCAGAATTGAGCTAGATGTATATATAGGCATGTTTTTTGAAAGAGGGATAGTCTAAAATTGAATCATTTTTTATACAGTAATTCTAAGCATTCTTTATTACTTGAGTTAGTTTAGGACTTGTGATTAAAGTGAAATAAATGTACCAAAAATATATGCTTTTATTTATGTTCTGATTAATAGAATTAAATTTCAGACATATTTCTTCTTCTTGTGTATAAACTTTGAAAGACTGTTCATTTGATATTTGATTATTGTATAAAACTTTTGAGGTATTGCAAACGAAAATGATTAAGCTGTCACGATCATTTAACTCTAAAGTTGCATCAATGTATAACATATAAAAGTTATTTTCATAATTAATATCTATTTTCCAATTGCAACTCATATTGGGATAATATCGGAGGATTGAAGTCGGTTTAAATAAGTATTCAGAATTTGATCTATTGAGAGTTAAATTGCAGCTATCAATACATGTGTCTAATGAAGATTTTTCAGGCAGTACTGACTTATAAGATAAGATATTCGAAGAAAATAGTTGTAATATAATTAAAAATAAAGATGATTTTATCAAAGAACACATATTCACTATGCTGCAAAAGTATAAACGATTCTTAAAGTTTCACAGGATTTCGCCGACTTTTCATTTCATTGACCAAGTCTTTTTGCCGACTTTTTTTATTACCGACTTTTTTTGCTCAAAGTTTAAGGCTTCAAATTAATCAAGTAAGATTTATCAAGTAAAAGTTTGACTATAAGTCCTCTGGCAAATGTTGTATAATCAAATGTGCGATTTATCTTCCATAATCCATTGTAAAAATCAACAATATTATTTTAGCTTTTTAGCTTGGACTTTAAAGGGGGGGGGGTAAAATTACGGTACGTCGGTAGCAAAATTTTTTTTCGCATAGTGGAATCACCACATACCCCTTATTTTTTATTCGAAAAACACGAAAATCGCGTTAAAAAAATTCCTAGCCGCTTTAATAGTGGTCAGATTGAATTTTATGCCAATTTGGGGGTCTCGGTTTTAGAAAAATCGCGTTTTGACCTCATTTTTCCATGTAAAAACGCCTAATTCCTATATGTATACTTTTTTCTAAAACCCCCAAAATTGGCCTAAAATTCAATCTGACCACTATTGAAGCGACTAGGAATTTGTTTAACGCGATTTTCGTGTTTTTCGCATCAAAAATAGAGGGTATATGGTGATTCCACTATGCGAAAAAATTTTTGCTACCGACGTACCGTAATTTTACCCTCTTTAAAAATTAGTCGGAGAAAATGATCAGTTAGCTCCTTAAACCAAACTCATTTGCTCGAGTTTTTGTTCCACCACGGAATGTGATTGACATGTTTATTATGATCAACCAAACTATTGACAATAGATTGGAGCCCCTTATAGGAAAACCTAGAGGAAAACTATAATGGAGTTCAACGAGGCCACCGCCATGTTGCTCCCCAGTTTGCGATTGAAAAATGGAACATGCATCAAAGTTTAACGCTCAGAATCTGAGCTTCAAAATGACACCAAAACCAAGTTAAACGGATTTATCTATGAAAATTTATGATAAAAAACTCTGCTAGAAATGGTCTCCCGAGTGCTGCTGCCCCCTTTAATGCAAAATTTTTTTAGTAAAATGAATTTTTGAAAAATCGGTAAAAAATCTGGTCGGTAAAATTTTTAGACGATAAAATGATGATCGATCAAATTACTAGTCGGTAAGAGTGGTTGGTAAAATGAAGGTCGGTGAAAAAAGAGTCGGTGAAATACTAGTCGGTGAAATGCAAGTTAATGGAAAGACTTGGTCAGTCAAAATAAAAGTCGGTGAAATCCTAATACACCGATTCCTGGTTTTATAGGTCTAGGAACGTTCACAACGAAATTTTTCCCTTCATCAACTTTTCATTTTTTGTTGCCCAATTTTTCATTGAAATTTCAATGAAAACTTCTCGTTGTAACTTTCTTAGAGCCGATTTTACTACCAGGACCTTTGTGTTTATTTCATCAGGTCTATAAAATCCTACTTCCATAAATGTGTAAACAATTTGGTTTAAAAAAAAGATTAAAAAATAAACCAAATGTAAGAGACTGATATATAGATTGTTGATCTTATCAATATTTGAAGTTTATATTTAAATAATTTATGGATACTCTGTGTCCTAATTTTTAACATAAGGATTATATCGCATTTACTTTTCACGGATTAAGAATAAACTAGCTAATCCCTCTATGTATTTTTTTACAGACTGCCTTAAAATAAATAGAAAAGGCGTAAATCCAAAAATATTCGAATGAGTTTAGTTCTTTTGTTGTTTAAGAGACACTATCTCAAGAGGTCAAACATTGCCTTAAACGGTTCGACAGCGCTCCAAATTGAATTTGTTTAGTGAGATTAAAAAAGTGAGATTAACGCATGGGAAGATTTTTCAAAGCCATTTCAAGTCAAAATTCGGTTTCTAAAAAATTCAAAACCTTATTCGACCCCGATTTTACGTTGATTTTTTAAACTTGTCTAAAACACCTTATGTAATATTGTTCGGCCAAAATTTCTATCTATCCGATGTACAGAGTGATCAATAATTTACTCATGTATTTAAAAAATTCTTAAAGGCGGTGTAATTATATGAAAAATAAACGGGTTTTAATATTAAAAAGCGCCTTCTTTCTCTTTTTCCGGCTAAAAAAAATCAAAAACTGAAATTTTTTTATAAAATATACTTACGGTTGACTCCTTGCTTCTATGAGAAGTGGCTTCCTTTTATCCGCTAGTTTGGTCTCCAATTTGTACACTTTCCTTTCTAGATCTTCTTTTTTGGCTTCAATACATCCTTTTTCTTCTTCCAAACGCTGGGCCTTCTCTCGAAAAAAATCGATTTGTTGTTGCTTTGTTAAGAATTTTGGTTTCAAAGTTGCTTGTTTTTTTCTTTTCTTGCTTCATTCATTTTGATTACGATACTTTGATATGCATCGGCTTTGATCTTTCGTTTTTCCAATCTCTTCTTGTTTGCTTCTTGCTCATAAAAAACGCATTAAGGCGTCATTTTTGCAACAACTTTGTTATTTGTGCAAAAAATTTGGAAGTTTAAAAAAAAGTTCTTTATCGTTCCTCCTAAAAATCTGTAGGCAGGTTATCGAGAAAACAAAAAAATACGCAAAATATTGCCAAAAAATCAATATAAAGGCACTTAACGCCATGCCAAAATACTCAAAAACTATCGCTTTTTAATAATAAAAACCGTTTATTCTTCATATAATTACATAAATATTGCAATATTACAAAACTTGTATGAGTATTAAAAAATTGGCACTATAACTTTTGTCACGTCATCATAAAACTAAATTTTTGTTTTTCGCTAACACGGCGGGGCAAAATCGAAAAAAATTAACGAATTAGAAGTTCAAAACTTCCAATATTCGCCTGAAATGCAATAAATTCCAATTATTGAAACGAAAATTTAAAAATTTATTGGATTTTGTTAAAAAAGTATTACAACTTTGGAGACAGATTTCAGTCGTCAGGAATTTTCGTTTTCGCTAGTTTTTTTGTAAGAAATTTCTCAAAACTTGATTAACAACTTAATGCATCGCTTTTTCACGAAACTTTCATTTTCATGCATTATTTTCAAATTGAAAATATAGCTATATTTTCAATTTGAAAATAATGCATGAAAATGAAAATTTTTTGGCATTTTTAGTGAAAATTTGATACATTTTGGTAATTAACAATTCAGTATCAAAAATCAGAACATTTTTTCAAAATCAAAACATTTCTGATAAATCAGACCCATTTTGAGCCCTGGTTTAACACTATGCTCTCTCCAAGTGTTCAAGAAAGCGTCTTTTAAACTGATATGGAGATTATAACGACTTCAATTTTCACGGTTTTATAAACGAGCCATATAATTCTCCACACAATCATGTTAATCACCATCATATTACTATTTTTATTTTTCAAAAATTTTATTATAGTAGAAAATATTGAAAAATATAATCATGATGAAAATAATTGCAATTCTAATTCTCATATCCAAATTGATCAAAATACTCCAGAGCTTTTACTCATCCCGCCTGAAGCGAACCCTTATGATATTTCCTGTGAGTGGAAGATTCATATCAACACACTAAATGAAACATTTATGCTAAAAATTGATGCAAATTTAGTTTTAAATGAAAATGCTTTTTTGATCATCACCGTATGTGATCAAGAAAATATTTTGCTTAATTCGAACTCTGATGATCAATATTATACTCTTTTTACTCAAGAAGAAGAACTATGTGTTAATTTTACCTCTTCTTTGGTTAATTATTACGAGAAAAAGCGTATCTTTTATTGGAGTATTTATTTTAAGCTAGTAGAAGCGCCAATGAAACAAAATGTAAGATGTTAAAGGGGGCGTAACATTTATGGCCCATTCTCAAAAAAAATTTTCCGATTTTCTTCTAAAAACCGACTTTTTAGGATCGAAGATCGATTGCGCGCATTTTCAAAGCGTGAAAAATTAAGTTTTCAGGATCAAACTTAATTTTTCACGCTTTGAAAATGCGCGCAATCGATTTTTCGCCTGGAAATTACCCTAAAAAGTTGTAAAATCTAAGCTTTTGGGGATTTTTCCTGGGCCCTAACTACAAGGCACTATCCTCCTATTTCTGCCCAAAGCGCAACAGATTTCCGCTAGGTCCACGCAACCGGTCTCGTGAAGTAAACGTTACCATGCCTCTGAATTCTCGTGACGCTAAACTAAACAGTCTAAAATAGGGAAATAAGCGCGGGTGCAAACCCGATAAAAATATCAAACCGAAACTTTCTTTAACTTTATTTGTCTGAATTTCACAACCACAAAAACAATACAAAACAACAGTAAAAAGTTTAGCAACACATTTCTGAAAAAGTAAACATTTAAAGAAATGGCGCAGGAAAAGATCTTTAGAGAAAGAAGCTTCCCAAACCTTTACTTTGCAAAACGCTTGGAGCCCGCTTGAACTTTTTAAAACTAGTCCCACCTTGGTTAGAATTTTTGAGATATCGTCTCTTAAAGAACCAGTCCAGTAATTTACAACCATATGAAAAATGATATATTCGGAAAGATCATGAAAAATGGAGCATTTTTTGTTTT
>JAQGBS010000620.1:0-20121 GCA_034698545.1 Acrobeloides obliquus
AATTACCCCTAGAAAAGTCATTTTTGCAAAAATTCAAAAAATTTTTTTCGGAAGTGCTGCTGAAAGTGCTTACCTCCCCCTTTAAAGGGTGGCTCGATTAACGAGCGTTCACTGTATATAATTTCCTATATAAGGGAGACAGAATTAAAACGAAAAAATTGAAATCTTGATAAAATCGAAGTGAAGATCAGAAAAATTTAAGGGCCCCCCTTATGTTTTTGCCCAAAATTTTTGAAAATATTTTTTGAAACTCATAATGGTCCCCAATTATAATTTTTCACTAAAAATCACTAAAATTTTTTCATTATTTTCACTAAAAATACTCAAAATTGTTAATTTTTCATCAAAATTCATCATTTTTTGCCAACAATTGTCATTTTCAGCTTAAAAATGGCAATTTCCTATGAAAAAAAAATTACGACCATTTTCAATTTTGCAAAATTGGAATACCTTAATTACGATTTCGATTTCGGCTTTTCCGATTTCGACGCATCACTAATGGTATCTTTGCCTCCCTCTTATTCCAACACAAATATCCATGACTAGAATCTCTTATTTTGCAATAGAATAACAATTTTTTTATAGACCAATGTTCAAAGTCAAAGTTGTTTACGCGCTCATTTATTCCACTAGCATGTCTGACAAGTATTACACATGACGTGTTTGCAGAATAACAAGAGGAAGTCCATAAATTGTTTTGTTATTTCAAGTACTTCACACGAATGTCATAGTTAGGTCCGCCTTAGTCTAGTCTACCCCAGTGGAATTAAATGTATGTATAAACAGCCATCAAGTAAGATAAACATAAAAGTGATGCCTGTGAGAGAAATTTCGCAAAAACACCCAAACAAAATAACTATGAATAATTTTTGTTTATTATGAAGAAATCAGTAAACAACGCCCATCGTGGTGGAAGAGACATGGCGTTATTTCTTATATAAATAGATGGGAGGTCAAAGTACTTTAGTGTGATGTTTTCTTATTCCATAGGAGAGTTGTTGAGCGTTTTAAATCATTAAATTTTTTAAATTTTGTTAAGTTATAGTTTTTTAGAGAATAGGAAAGTCGTGAATTTGTTAAAGGGAAAGAGTTGTTTCCTCGTGTCTCAGCTTCCTATTTTCCCAACTTGAGGGGGGTGGGGAAGGGCAATATTCCCCATTTGTGCATCCCTTCTCCGAAATCTAAACCCATCTATGTCTATTCTTCCTCCCCCCCTCAAATAAGGGTATTGCCTTTGCAAGACTGTCAGGAGACTATGGGGTTCATGAATCCATCCTCTATAAAAATAAAGCTCGTCGTAGGCAAAATTTTTCTTAATAATCATCTGCTGGAGTGAAAAAAAATTGACAACTTTTTATTCATTCCAGCTGATATGGACTATATACGTTTGACGTTTAATTATTTTATAATAGTTTAAAATTTATTTTTTAGAAGAAAAATAACTATTACTACTCGACTCTAATCATGGACGTTATCAAGAAAATTTTCAAAGACGACGACAAACATAAAAGCAGCCACAAATCCGAAATCCACTCATCGACTGAAGTCAAGACTAGCACTACCGCTAAACAACCTCAAATTGCTGAAGGTGGAATCCGATGTGAATTTACGGTAATAGAATTTCAAATTCAAAAAATTCATTGTTTATCTTAGGCTGATAGTTTGACTCAAGAAGCAGAACGATTAAAGCAAGAGGCTTGTCGTAAATTTGAAACAAGCGAGGCGACTGGTCAAGCAGCTAAATTGGCACAGGAAGAAGTTGAACGAGCAGCTGCACGTGCTAATATTGTCACCAACCAAGCTTTACGCCAAGAAGTTGAAGGTCAAAGGACTCTTGTACAAGCTGGTAAGCAAACATTTCAAATTTTATAAATTAAAAAAATCAAATTTTTGTCTTGTTGTTTCAAAAGTTTCAAATTTTTATTTTCAGGACAAAAACTCATGGAAGCCGGTGCAAGACTCCAAGAGGAGGCAGCCCAAACTCGTGTAAATCAGGAAGCTGAACTCAGCTACGTTCAGAAGGGTGCCGTCCAGCAGAACACTACTGTGGAAGTTCCAAAAGTTCCAGCTAGTGAGATGCATGTGCTTCAAAATCGTGTTGTTGGTGAATGCCGTCCAGTGGTTGACACTCAAGTTCGTTCTGAACGCATCGAAACACATACTCGTATGGCTCCAACCCAATAAATTTTGTAAACAATATTTGTATACATATTTATTTGTAAAATCTAAATTTTATAATTGCTTAACCGAATTTTTGATTCAAAATTTTTGCTAATAAATGATTTTTGTAATTGTGACTCATATTATAAAAAGTTATACTTCAAAGATTGGAGTATAATTTTTTATTGAAGCGAAAACTTGATATAGGTGTCAATATAAAATCGGTGGCGCAGATCATCAGCTTTCACATGAGTGATTAACGAGCTCTCAATTCAATTCCCTCGCCTAGATATTCTCAAATTACTTAAAATATATCAAAATATTCACATAGACACCTTCCAGAGGCTCTAGATCCTCATAGGAAAACTTTTTAAATTTTTTTCTTTTTTTATAATTATTACCTCGATGAGTACTACTTATCGCAACTTTTGTGCAACAAAGCATTCCCCGTGTTAAAAAAGCACCAAGATTTCGATGTGTAAATGTTCTTAACAAAAGTTATGATAAAAAGTATCCGACAATAGGGTCGGATAATTTCCGCACACCCTGTATATTCACAGAGGAGTTTCCAATCTAACACACAGAGCAGTCCAACCTATCCCTAGACTACTCAGGAATTTTTATTCATTTTTTATAGCCTACAAATTTTTTTGTTGAAAAAATCATAAAGGAACAAGTTCCAAAATTTTTGAAAAATACTACTGAAACAGTACCAGTCATAAAGATTTTTTGTTGTTTGACTTATGTTTCTATTAAGAAAGGCAAAATTTTAAATTCTTAAAAAATGTCAAAATAAAATTCTCCAGGTATATCCAATAATCCTGGAATGCTCTGGATTTTTTCGAAAATACGCTAGAAATGTTCTCCGTGATGAAATACAGGGTGTTTCAGATGAAATGTACCTATTTTATTTTGACATAACTTTTTTCTGGAAAATGATTTTGAATTTTTGACTTTTGGAAAATAACGAGCTAATTTGTCCATTTTATGCATGTTTCTTTGTTTTTGAAAATCTTGACTTTGGGCATTGAAACAAAAATTTGCTATTTTTTCCTGAAGGAATTTAAAAAAATTCTTGCATCAATTGATTCAGCGACCCTAAAAACGGTAGCGTACCAATTTTCGTGAAAAACATATTCTTGATTTTCGAGTAAAAAAACTTTATTGAAGGGCTGAGGTTCGAACCAGCAACGTTTCATGCACATTATGGTGTATGTAAGCTCGCATATACCACAATGTGCATGAGCCAGAATCCCAGAATATGTTTTTCACAAAAATTGGTACACTATCGTTTTTGGGGTCGCTGAATCAATTGACGCAAGAATTTTTTTTAAATTCCTTCAGGAAAAAATAGCAAATTTTCGTTTCAATGCCCAAAGTCAAGATTTTCAAAAACAAAGAAACATGCATAAAATGGACAAATTAGCTCGTTATTTTCCAAAAGTCAAAAATTCAAAATCATTTTCCAGAAAAAAGTTATGTCAAAATAAAATAGGTATTTTATCTGAAACACCCTGACATCGGCCAGATTGAAATTTGGGCCAAAAAAATTATCTAGGATGTTCTAACAGTTTAGAAAAATCTTTGAATTTTTTAAAAACTGAATTTTGACTCGAAATGACTTTTAAAATTTTTCCCATGCATTAATCTCACTAAATAAATTTAATTTGGAGCGCTGTCGAACCGTTTAACACTATGCCCTTTTCAAGTTCGAGAGTCCAAGAAAGCGTTTCTTAGGATGTTTGGTATCTCCGCAATTATATTTTTTTCTCAACGCATAAATAAGATCCCATGCGGGGTAATGAGCGCATACCATAAAGGTTATCAAATTCTTCGTATACAAATAATATAATTAATGTTACTTAGAATTTTCACACGAATCCTTAAAGGTACAGAAGTTTAGTCCGGTATAAAATTGATATTTCCTTTAACTATATAAATCCCTTTCTGCATTCTTTAAATATCATTTCATAAAAATGGAGATCTGCTCAAATGTTTCAACCTCAACTCTTCCTTTTGTTGCTTATTATTTATACATAGTAGATGCTGGGTTTATTATTATTTTAACAACAATTATTTTAATAGTTATATTGACAAATAGAAAATATCAAGACCAAAAAGAATACATATTGTTGGCCGCTAACTTATTGCATGAGTTGTTATATGGCATAGCATGGTGTGCTGGAGGAATATTTCGATTAGTTGTGTTTTTGAGCAATAAAAGTATTACGGGGGCAGACTTTTCTCACCACCCATGGCCAAAGTTTTGGAAAACAATAACATCCTCTGACTATCACCTTCCTTTCTAACAAAGGAGAGTTGGTAACTGTTCGATCGCTTTCAAAAACTGCCTATACCATATTGTAAAGGACCCTCAACTTCATTTTAAAAGTGAAATAATTATGTGCCAATCCTTTAATTTGACAGTTCTAGAGCGCTTCAAAGTCTTATCTTTATAGTGCTTTTATTTATTCATGTTGTCTGAATCAATAAAAGTTTGTTTATTGAAACGAAATCATCGGGCAAAAGAAAATTTAAAAAAAAATTCAAAATCCATTTGGGACGAGCGATAGCTCATTGAATTCCTGAAAACATAAGGAACAACTTTGCAAAACATTACTTTTTTTATGAAAATAACCGTCAAAATTCAAGATTAAAGTCATCCGTCACGGTGATTATCATCGGACATCCGTCACGGACAATCATCAAAACAAAAATTGTAGCGCATTAAATTCTGAACATTTTTTTCTTTGGCCACTTTTTTTGAAAAAATTTACCTATCGAGATATTGATCGGTGAAGGTTGAATCGGTGACGAATGACCTAGGTGACGGTTGTCCATAACGGAAAACCATGACCGTGATAGTCAAAACGAGTACTATTTGAATTATCTAATGTCTGATATTTTCGTTTCAATGCACAAACTTTTTATTGATTCAGGGAAATTCATTGAATAAACTTTGAAGCGCTTTAGAAATATCAAATTAAAAAGTTGGCACGTAATTCTTTCACTTTTGGCATGAATTTGGGAGTCCTCTAATATTTGGCATAGACAGTTTTTGAAAAGCGATCGAACAGTTACCAACCCTCCTTTATGAGTAAAAATAATATAAGTCATTTAGATGTACCCAATTGGACTCGTGGCTCTTGCTTTAAAACAGTTCATGTTTCACTTTTTACTATCACATTTCCTGGTTCTGGCCTAATGACACTCGTATTAGCCATAGATCGCTTTTTAGCCGTGTATACCCCTATACGCTACCTCAAATTTTCTCGAACTTATGCTGTTTATTTATCATCTATTGGTTATAGTGTGGTAGTACCGGTATTTATTTCATCAGTTATAATTACGTTTAGTACATCCGAATATGAAAATTATCCGGTAGTTTTTTGTTGAAAAATAATAAACAAATTATGTTTATATATAGATTGCGGGAACATGTGAATTTTCTGGTACTACATATCCTCAAGTTACTGAAATTGTTAGAGGGACAAGAGCATTTGCAACATTATTGGGAGTAATTATGTATGTGCCAATAACACTAAAGCTAAGACATGTAAATTATATCGTATTATAATAGTTAGATATATTTATCTTACCAGGAACCCTCCCAACTTGCTCCTCCATTTTGCCAAAACCGGGCTCAAACTATTCCTCATATCCTAATTGATTATAAAATTTTTTGGAATTTTGTGCCAGGCTTCTTGACTGAGATATGAAATTGGGCAAAAGTTTTCGGACCCGACCGGGACTCGAACCCGAACATCTTGGCTACCGTCCAAGTGCACTACCATTGTGCTACCGAGACCTCGATTCGAAAACTCGGATCGAGTCCGAAAACTTTTGCCCAATTTCATATTATCTGTATTTCCACGTTCTCGGCGTGGTAATAATCCGATCTCCAAAAATTCATAAAAACGTGAGATATGATGTTTAATATGAATAAAGATACTTAACTTACAAGGGACATGCATGAAGTGACGTATGAATTTTTCAAAAAGTCCTATGGGCCCGCCTACACTTCACTCGCAGGGCTTGCGAGTGACACACGAGTAGGTCCTTCCAGGGCTAAAATTTACTCGCATGATGGTTTTTCGAAGGTTCCATATAGTGAAACCTTGGAAAAACCATAATGCGAGTAAATTTTAGCCCTGGAAGGGTCTACTCGCGTGTCACTCGCAAACCCTGTGAGTGAAGTGTAGGCAGACCCTATATATTCTGAAAGAGCATATCTGATTTCCCTTTAGAAATAACAAAATTAGCTCCTTAACTCTAATTCTGAGGAGATAAAAAATACACTATTATATAAGTAAAAAATGGTCCCTTCAATAAAAAAAAACCAAGGTAGCTCACAAGTTGATTGGTTGTAGGCCAATGACCTGACAGCCCGGGGTCGGTTTCCCTTGCTGTCCAAAAGTTTTTGCCTTTTCTTAAAAATTTTTTATCTCCTCAGGATTAGAGTTATTGCAGCTAATTTTATTATTTCTATAGGGTTATCGTATAGGGTATGCTCTTTCAGAATCTATAGGACTTTTTGAAAAATTCATACATCACTACATTTCTCTTGGTAGGTAGTGTTAGCCACGGGACAATTTTCAAATCTCAATAATAGTCAACGTAAAAAACTTGTGCGATATAATTTTATTGTAAGCTTAATGGTACTGAATGAGCTAGTGTTAATTGTTGTACCAGATTTAATATTAATTCTTTGGCCAAATAACAGTTTTGCTTACGTTCTTTTCATGTTAACTCTAACAAAAGGTATAGTTCATTTCACACATGGGGAGGGGGGGGGATCTTTCGCAAAAATTTTTAACACTACATATTTTTACCCCTAGTCTCAAATTTTTCGACTTTTTTGGATGCATCTAAAACAACATGCATTTTGGCCGCCGCTTCGTGGCGACCAATACTATTTTTAACCTTTCTGATGAATACTACTTCATGTTTTTCATATACGAAGGCTTACCCCTGTGTGATTCATTTCCCTGAATAATTTTAAAAAGTTTGTCCACAGATTTCGTTGATCAGTGATTGACAGATAGTGTCACACAGGTTAACTTTAGACTCACAGATCCGACCCGGGATAGTAATTTTTCAGAATTTTCCCACATTTTTTGTCAGAACTCCTGATTATCTGAACCTGCGTGCCCAACGTTACTTAAAGCCTACTTCGCGGACAGGTCCCCTTTGTTCCCCTTGCAAACGGCATGGATATACTTTTCCATATTCAACTGCTTCTCCTTTCTCTAAAAAACTGTTCTCTGAGTATAACTTCTAAATCTTGTTAAAAAATAATATTCCTTTTAGGATTGGTAAATGTTTGCATAATAATATTTACTCAAAAAGAGCTTAAAATTTATTGCTTTAACCTAATTGCTAGATTAATATGCCCTTCAAAGTTAATGAAAAACGCTTCAGTTGTACAAGTTGCAACAATCGGAAAGAAAAATTAATTAAACCTTTGGAAGAGTATAATTTTGATTCATTTAATTGCTACAAGAGTGTAGCCCCCGGCGAGTGCCGTTGTACTCATGTGTGCGTCGGCTGTTTAAGTTGCCGCTAGGTTTTCGGAGAGAGCCTCTTTATGCAATTGTTAGTCTTTTAGTATGTGTGCACAATAAATAGTTTATTAGTCAATTTTGATTACAAAACCGCCATGCACCTAAAATTCAAAACGGTGTATGCCATGGATTCAGCTCATTGAGACGAGCAAAACGAGTACCATATCATGGGGAAGGGATTCATACCCTGTCCATATAGTCGAGTGGTAAAGCCTCAGACTTTCAGTTTATAAGCTCGGGTTCGAAACCGGGTTGAACCATAAGCTTTTGTTTTTGCATAAAATTGACAATCAATTGATCTCTAGTGGAACTCGAACCCACGCTATACATAGCCAAAACGCATAAAAATGAAAAATAATAACATAAAAATACTCTAGACATAAAAACAGGAATATGCAAAAACTTTGATGCAAAAGTAAAAATTTTTGGTTCAATCCGGATTCGAACCGAGCCTATAAACTGAAAGTTCGAAGCTTTAACCACTTGGCTATATAGATAAAATATGAACTCCTATGATATGATACTCATTTTGCTCGTCTCAACGAGTTGTATCCAATAGCATACACCGTTTTGAATTTTAGGTGCATGCCGGTTTTTTTTCAACCATTTTCCCGCGCCGTGATAATATGTTATCATTTAATAAGGAAGATATGGACAAAACATAAAATAAACTATTGCATTCACTTTCTTACGCAATCGATGTAAATCCATTGGAAAACATGGAAAAATAAAAATCAACGATTCGATGTACCAATGGTGTTTTTAAACATTGCAAAATATAAATTACTTTCTGCATTTTTGTGTATAACTGTTATTTCATTGGATTTAATTTTTCTTCGAATAATTTTGTACAGTGAAGGTATTACAAGAGTATATATACACGGTATCTAAACTTTAGTTCACAAGCCAGAAGTTAAAAACCAAGGGGTGTACTTATCTGGGGTATCACCAATGGTGTAGGCGTGAAGGGATATTCCGAGTACATACCCCCCATTGCTCGAGAGGGAAATCGAAAAAATCATAAAAATCTAATTTGAATTAAGTGCTTTATGTATAGTCACGATTGTAATCGTAATATAAATAAATAAAATAAAATTCTCAATATGATTTGGACAACCAAATGCCTGCTAAAAATTATGTAGGTGTACCATAATTTTTGGACTGTTGCTATTTAATGAAATCTTTACAAAAATGACTCCTATAGGAGTTTTTCTATGGAAGGAATCGATTGCGCGCACTATCAAATCGTGAAAATGCTCCCTGATCCTGATTCAGGAACACAAATGCACAGATCCCGGTTTAAAATTTTTGTTTTTATGACCCACCTCCCCCCCTGCAGTTTGGCGACCTTTCTTTAGAAGGAGGTCCCCGGTACCGGGGACCGATGACCTACCTCCCCCCTCTGGTAAATTTTACCGGGGTTGTGTAACTGTTCTCAGGGAAAAGGATGGATGTATTGAAGTGAAAATGAAGCAACATTAATTTTCGTCGGTAAAACGGCTGTCTAGGGGTTTTTCTAGTCGGGGGAATCGTTTCGCACATTTCTAATTCATGAAAAAAATTTCCCTGATACTGACTTAAGCGAGTTTAAACGATTTGCATTATGAAACCTTTTTAGAGAGTATACCCATTGTATGGGTACCTTTCTGTGGTTAAAATCAAAAAATTCCTTCAGATTCGAGTTCCCCCATGTCGAAAACCTCCGAGTAAAAAAAATCATCAGATTTGTAGAACTTTTTGAAATCTCGATTTTTCAAAAACCCAAAATTATGGTGCAATCTACATAAGTGTTTCCTTATATGTTTTGGGTTGGTACCCTCCCTAACAATTCTACTAACCCTTCTGCCTAAGTTACGGGGTATCTCGTAACTTAGGCAAAAGGTTAAGCAGGCCAAAAGCAATCCTTATTCCTAGCCCCAGTGATAAAAAATTGTCCTTTATCTTCCCTCCTAATTTTTTGTAAAGGCATTACCGTGTTCGCGCATTCTATCAAAAACCAATAAGTTATTGGATATACGCCTTTAAAGAAAAGTCTGATTGTCACTGTAGATGCTAAATAAAGGCAAAATATCATAGAATGAGCTATAGTTAAAGGCAATATAATGCTCATAGTTCTCGCATTTTCGTATTGTTGGTAGGATTGTTTAAGATGATCTTGAGAAAATTGTATTTTTACAAGCCTTCTAAATTAAAATTTAAAATGCATTATTAAAATAAAATGTATCTACAGGATGCGATGCGCTTTACAAAATGGCGTTTTTATTTTCAAAAATTCCTTAAGGGGAAAAATTCAGGTTTTTGCTTTAATATACAGACTTATTCGAAAATCATAAAAATGTTTTAAAGATAAAGTTGGTCACGTGAACTTGCAAAAAAACGCGTATAAAAATCTTTTTCTTATGCAGATATCATAAATCGGTAAGGGGGAGCCTCCTCTCTACTCAGGGGGAGGTGGTCCCTGAGAGGAGGACCACCTCATCGGGCCCGCTCCCACTTTGCCGACCTAGGGCATAGATATCAAATTTCATTGTATATTCATCTGGATCACCGGCAGTGGGATACTTGCAGACGGACATTTGCGGACGAAACGTTTGAAAAATTCAATTTTTGAATAAATTTGAATTTTTCAAACGCAAATGTCCGTCCGCAAGTATTCCACTGCCGGATTATCCTGTATAAACTTACTTTTTGAAATAATCTTTATTTTTAATAGTGATACCAATATCAATAGCCAAAACAAATAAATCCACTAGCATCAAAGATGAATATTCGATTATCCACCGATTTGTATTTACAGGTGTTGTCATAACACAATATAACATAACTCTGTTTAATTCATCCCCAAACAACATTAAATAATTCCATGAGATAAATGTTGCAAACTGAAAAATTTACATTTTAATAATCTGACAAGCTTTACCAAACATATAGTGCTGATAACTCCTAATTTTATCCCAGCGGATTCATATTTTGCTGGATATAATATAGCAATGGTTCGTTCGATGCATAAAACAACGTGTAACCATGTAAACCCAACTATTGCAAAGTTCATGCCGTCTCGAAGTAAAATGCATTGCCAAAAATAAAGTCTTAGATTACAAGGATCAGAATAAGTATAATAACTTATCTAAAAATATAGTCCTTATTGAAGAAGTACAGGGTGAAGCAAAAAAAGCATTTTTTATGATTTTTTACGTGAATCGGGACCCGAATTTTTTATAAAAATGATCCCTTTAGAGGTAATTTTATGCGGGTAATTAATTGTGCGCATTCCCGACGCGCTAAAACTCTTCCTTACCCTGATTCAGGTACATCGGTGCAGTAGCGGTTCTAGGATTTCATTTGGAGGGGCAACTGGAGGAGCAAAAGGTAAATACCTCATTTTTCTAACGAATTTTGGCAAAAAATGCCAGATGTCATATGACTCGGTGTGCTAGACCGTCCGATATGTCAAGTTAAGAAGCGTTGAAGACAAGTCCGCTCCCAACAGAGTGTAATTTTTAGAATTTTAACAAAATTTTTATCCTTATTTCGTTTTGCCAAAAAAGAAGAAATATGAAAAGAAATTTCGCACCGTAAAAATGAGAAAGAATGCGAAATAGAAAATGAAATTTCAATTTTCGTCCCCAGAATCCAAAGACGAGGGAGAAACAAATCCAACTATTATGCCTACTTGGTGATAAAATTGCAAACTTAAGTCAGAAACAGCATGTAATAGATATAAAAATACAGCATTTACGATTATAATCTAAAAATTATTTAAATATTTATTAATAGTAGAGAAAATCTCTTACTTTTAAATTTTTATGGATAGACATTTTGCTAGAACTAAAACATTTAAATGGCAAATTTAATATAATTACAAAAATGCTTAAAATTGATATAGTAATTTGTACATAGTGTATAATATGAATAAAACTCGATTTAGCAAAAAGTTCAGCATTTTCACAAGTTGTATCAATAAATGGACTTGTATAATTGAACGCCATACTTTTAAAAAGAAAACAAGCTAAACTTAAAGCTAAAAAAATTTGAATTAATGATTGCTCCAAATTTAAAAGATATAGGAAATTTTGAAATTAGGCAAAAGTTTTCGGACCCGACCGGGAATCACCGTTAAGTATTCACCAATTAATGGGTATCAGTTGTAGGTCTCGGTAGCACAATGGTAATCCTCTTGAACGGTAGCCAGAAGGTCCGGGTTCAAGTCCCAGTCGAGTCCAAAAACTTTTGCCTAATTTACAAATTTCCTATATTTCCACGTTCTCGGCATGATTAATCCGAGCTCCACTATTTCCAAAAATGAATTTAAAAGATATGGAATATTTACGCGCTAATAAAAAGTTAATTCTTTTATTCATTTCCTAATTTAATAAAGTTTGAAAAATAAAGTTAAAAAAAGCAAAAATAGTGAGTTGAACCCAAAATGATAAAAATGCAACTCTATTTGCTATCGGAAAAAACCGTATCGGAAACGGGAAATAGTAGGGACGGAAACTGACCTTTTAAATTTGAAGTTTTCATAAAGTTCTCATAGACTAGGAAATGTCAAATATTAATTGTTAGGTTCTATTCTTAGGGATGTTACATGCCAAAATAGAAACGTGACAAAGATCATTCCAAAACGTGGCATTTACGTGGCAAAGATCATGCCAAAACGTGGCATTTACGTGTCCAGACATGGGCAAAGGGGTGTGCGGCTGACCCAAAATTTAAGAAGTGGTCCAAAACATAAGGGTCCCCCTTATGTGTTTTTCGAAAATTTTTCAAAAATTTGAGAAAAACATAAGGGGGGACCAAGGCAATTTTTTCGAGTTTTTAAAAAATTTCAAAATCAGTTTAATTCTGTTTTTCGCGCCGATAGGCGCAAAAATTTTTTTGCTGAAAAACACTCATTTTTAAGCGGAAAACGCTTAGAAATTTTCGACAAAACTTTTGTTGAAATCCTTGAGTCAATGCAATAACCAGCGCCGCAGGCGAAAATTGTTTGAGAAATGCTTGTTTTTAAGCTGAAAATGCTTTGAAAATTTTGTTGAAATCCTTGAGTCAATGTAAAAACCAGCGCCGCAGGTGAATTTTTTTGTTGAAAAATGCTTGTTTATATGATGAAATAATAAACATTCGTCTTAGTCCATAACTCATTATAAATATTTTTTTAAATTATCGGTCCCGATGAATTTGATCTTTTCTTTAAAAAACGTGGCACAACCTCCAAAAACGTGGCAAAATGTCCAAAAACGTGTCGCGTGGCAAAAAGTCCAAATTCGTGGCATTTGCCACGAAAACGTGGCAATGTAACATCCCTATCTATTCTCTGCTTTTTTATTTCTGTCTTACCGCGTCATAATCGTGTCTGTACCTGTGATTTGGGATACTATTTATAAATAAATAATTTCCCGTATAAAAACGATAATTGCATCTATTCCGTATAGCAAAAAAATGGCGTTCGAATAAGTTTGAAAAATAAAAAAAAGCAAAAATTAGTGAGTTGAACCCAAGATGAAAGAAATGCAACTCTGTTTGTTTAGCAACCGTATCGGAAATGGGAAATAGTAGGACAGAAACTGATCATTTGAATTTGAAGCTGATAATTTGAAGTTTTCATAAAGTTTTCATTGATACTAGGAAATCTCAATTATTAATTGTTAGGTTCTATTTTCTGCTTTTTTATTTCTGACTTACCGCGTCATAATCGTGTTTATACCTTGACTTGAGATACTATTTATAAATAAATAATTTCCCGTATAAAAAAGATAATTGCATTTATTCCGTATAGCAAAAAAATGGCGTTCGAATAAATTTTTCATACATTTAGCATTTTTAGTTATAAGTAGGGACGTACGTTCTAATCTAAAAAATCGCCTCATAAAAATGTATGGACCCAGATATATGACCATTTTTTGGGGATATATGCAATTTTTATGCATTCTTGAATATTTATAAAGAATGAGCTCTATGATTTTCTATGGAAAAATTTTATATTACTCCCTTTACAAAAAAGTTTTATTTTTTGAAGATCTTTCAAGAAAATATTGGATCACAACCTCGCAGTGGAGTGTTAATAAACAAAAGTTATGATAAAAACAATGAAAGGGTCTGCAGGCCGATTTTAGCGAAACATGGCACCTCGATTTCTCCACAAGTTAAAGGTCGGAACTTAGCTTGTATGTTTTGTTAATCACTCACGAGGTACTTAAAAATAATCTAGGCCTCAAGTTTATAGCAACACTTTTTGGCGTACTGCTACCCCTGCGCGAATTTTCCAGACATTGCCTCTTAAAAAAAGAGATTAAAATTGTAATTATAACGTTGTCAACAAAAAAATCATGATAAAATTCCATATTATAACACTGGTTTGCTGAATAATTTTTAAGCTTTTGCTAGTCATGTGGTTTCCTCATGAAAATAAAATTCTATGTGAATAGATTTTTCACACACTAGAAAATGTTGTAGTCGCTTTCATATTTACACTTTAAAATAAGTTTCGTTAACATTTGATTGTTTAATGAAAGTTTCTCTCACAATGTAATTTCATGTTGATCCTACAACTTATAAAACCTATTCAAAATGGACTTTATATATAGCTGTGAAAAAAATAAATGATTGCAAAAAGATCATTGTTCACTTTGCCATCATTTTCTGATTATAAATAAATTTTGTCATAGTCCGAGCGCCTCTGGCACTCACGAATTCTCGGAAGATGACTCCGGCCGAAACCATAAGGCCGAGCGCTACGCGCAAAGAGGGGGGAATTTGGACAGCTTAAAAAAAGGGGGAATTTTTAATGCTTAAAAAATTCATAACTTTTTTATTTCGAAGTCTTTTTTGATGCGGTCTTTTTTATTAGTGGACACATCTAATAAGGCTTAGTTTCCACTAGTTTTTATAAAAAAATATCTTCAGGAAAAATTTTTTTTCAGTGTTTTACTAAAAACTTCATAACTTTTTTATTTTGATAAATTAGCTAGTATAACATAGCATGAAAAATAGTAGAGGTGCTAATCTACAACATACAAAAAACCGCATATCAAAAAAATTTAACCCTGATTTTTTTAAATGGATTTTTAAATATTGTTTGAGTTATTGGGCAAAAATAATTCGCCGCTGGCCGGAGTCGAACCCGGCAAAGTGGACTGATCCTTTAATTTGGTGGAGCGGTACTGACTTTGTGTGCTTGTTATATATGTTAACAAAAATAGCATTTTAGTACATTTTATTTATCTATTGATTTTGAATCATTTGTTTCATTTGAAAAACTATTCACAGAAATACTATGTACTTTATTTATCTTGTTCGAATTCTTAATACTTTGTCTTCTTGGCGCAGTTGGTAAAGCGTTTGTTTTACAGTCGGAAAGGCTCAGGTCCGATCCTCTTCATCGCCGAAATATTTTTGCTCTTTCAATAAATGTTCTTTTTTTGAAAAAAATCGACTTATTTGAAAAAAACGAAAAATTGAATAGAAATTGAAAAAAATCGAAAAATTGAAAAAATTCGAAAAAATCGAAAAAATTAGAAAAGAACTGTGAACCGAAAAATGCAAAAAAATTTTGGGACGATCCCTTGAGCGCCGAAGGCGCTCGGTCTCCCGGTTCTTAAATATAATGGGAAAACAAGTTTCCAGATCAAACAGAACACTTTTGGAAAAAAGTACCCCTTAAGGGTCGATCCTTAGAAAAATCGCCTTTTAAGCACTCTTGAATTCGTAAATCGTGTATATGCCGGATATATGAATTCCAAAGAAACCGCTTGCGATCGCATTGCTCCAAAGACTCTCCGAAGATAGTGCAGGATACCGAAGCCAAATGGCGCCTATAAAATCCCGATTGTCCAAATACATCGAGGATATCAAGAAAGAGAATTTCGAACGCTTTGAAAGTACCACTGAAGAAAAGAGAAGAGTAAAATGAAATGAACCGAAGTTATAAACAAGATACACTCTGCACAACGTAGAGTGTATCTTGCTTATGGAATAAAATACTACTTCCATTGTTGACAAGAAACCCAGCATTTTTCTCTTTTGTTATAAATATGTAAATTTAGTACTCAAATAAGAAGAAAGCTCCTTAAAAGAAGAAGCTCTCTTCTTTTCATGTTGATCGTCTTCTTTTATAGTCTCTTACAACTTTTATTTTAGCACTCGAGGTTTAAACCAAACGTTCTCGAGATCGTAATCACATCCTCACAGACACATATTACATGATTATAGTAGAGCTGGGCGAAAAATTGCATGTTTCAACGACATGCAACTTTTATAATAAAATTTTCTGTTATAAGCTTAAAAAGTTCAAAATAGAACCCATTCATGGCATTAATGTTACTCCTTTGAGATTTTATGAAAAGTAATTAAAAAGTCATTCTTAAACTCATTAATTAAGTTCTAGATTTTCGAAGTAAACGATACTTGTAATAAATATCAACATGTAAAAGTTTTACTCTTAATTAACCAACTGGGGACTTAAAATCTCAACGGAAATCAAATGTAGTTGTGAAGTTGCGATATGTAATACCAAGTATTGTGATATTTTAACGGTTCTAAAATTAAATAGGTGTATCGGATGGTTTTTGATATGTAAACGGAAGTTTCACGTAAATGATCAAGTATCTAGCCAGTCCAAATGGATTTCATTGCCGTGAGCTTCAAGTATATAAAACTTCCTCAATTTGTAACGGAAGTTTTTAAATGATAGATTGACTAATGAGGAACTAATATAAACTATGGTCAAAATATAATGGGCTATGAACAAGATTTACATTATATAGTCCATACATTTTCATAAAGGAAATGTTCCCCCTGATGTCGCATAAATTTTCTAAAATTATGTGTAATTGAGAAATTTTTTTCATGAAAAGTATTTTACGTACTCCACTTGTAACCAATTCGACCCCTTCTTGCGATCAAAATAAAAAAATTCTTTCAGATTCGAGTTCCCCATGTCGAAAAATCCTCGAGTACAAAAAACCAGCCATTTAGAGAACTTTTTGAAAAATCGATTTTTTTAACGTTACGTAAAATAACACCTAAAAAGTGAAAAATTTTTGTCTCCGATTTCGATGATTTTGGTGTCAATCGTCTTCTCTCATCGTCCCCTACAACTTTTGCAATAGCACTGAAGGTTTAAGAGGCGATATCTCGAAAGTTCGAACATGCCGCGGAACTAGGCAAACTGAGCATGGAATATGAAAATTGGGCCCAAAAGAAACACAATTATGCATTAGAAGTGGTTTGAAATCTTAAAAAATGCCCATTTTGGCCCCTAGGAAATTTGAAGCAGGTTTTTAATACTTTAGTAGAACTGCGCCATGAAAGCAACATTGTATTCACTTCTGACAAAATACATAAGTTGAAAAAGCAAAATAAAAAATTAAATTTTTAAATTTTTTTAGAGGGGGTACCCCTATGATTTTAGTGTCGTTTTTCTTCTCTCACCGAGCTCTTTCCAAAAATCTAAGTCGTAACGGGACTGCACTTAAGGTTACAAAATTCGGTGACACAAACAAACAGACAGACATTTCTCGTTTAATATTATAAAATAAGATTTTGTGTATAACGCTTGATGGTTAAATCCAATTTCGATGATCTTGGTGTCATTTGAAAACCGATTATGCGGGACCATTACTGCTATACTGAGTGTATGAGGTCATGTAATAGCAAAAATTGTCGAAAAATTAGGTTTTTTACATAAATCCGGGTTCCCGTCAGGGTCAAAAATTCAAAGGAATGGCTCTAGCCAAAAATTTTGTTCCCACCAATTTCTCCATTCGGCCCTGCAACACCCCTACTTTGTTTTAGGCTTGGTCCCGGTCCAATTCTTAATGGATCAGGCACTTTTTTCTAACCCTGAAGTTGAGAGTATAAACTCCGAAGAATGGTATTTTTTTAATAAAACTTTTATAGTAGATCCAATTCGGCTAATTTTTGTACTCGGGGTTTTTGGGTATGAGGAACACGATCCAGTCGTTAAATTTCGATTTTGAAATTCAGAAGTAGCTGTTCGTTGAAGACTGTTCCTTAAAGCAGAGGTATTTGTCAAACCCTTATACAGGGTGGGCTTAAAGTTCGATCACTTTGAAATTTTATATATCGAAAACATCATTTAACTGGAATTATAATATAAATTATTTTAGCGCTTTTTTAAATATTCAATATAAGTAGTTTACATTAGTTCCTCATTAGTTAAGTCTATCATTAAAAAACTTCCGTGTTACCAATTGTGGAAGCTTTATGTACTTGACTTGAAGCTTTCGACAGTGAAATTCATTTGTACTGGCCAGTATTACTCGATGTCCTTCACGTGAAACTTCCGTTTACATGTCAAAACACTTGTTTATATTTTAAATTTATGTATTTTTGAGCGATTGATTTTTTGCCTAATTATTTCAGCAAGTGCGAGGAGCTGTTAAAAATAACAAGATACTTAGTATTACATATCGCAACTTCACAACTACATTTGACTTCCGTTGAGATTTTAATCCCCCAGTTGGTTAATTAAGAGTAAAACTTTTACATGTTGATGTTTGCTACGAGTATCGTTTACTTCGAAAATCTTGAACTTATTTAAAGAGCTTATGAATAACTTTTTAATCACTTTTCATAAAAACTCAAAGGAGTAGCATTAATACCATGAAGGGGCTCTATTTTGAACTTTTTAAACTTATAACAGGCAATTTGATTCTAAAATTGCATGTCGTTGAAACATGCAATTTTGGTCAGAATATTTTAGTTTTAGATCTTTGTAAATTGATTTTTATTAGTGAAAAAATAATAGTGATCCTACTACTCCAAATTAGAGTTGGGCGAACCGATGAAAATGAATCGGTTCGCGGTTCGGTCAAACTGGTTTTAAAATCTGTCACAGTTCGGGCTTCACCGGTTCAAACTAGGGCTGTGTTTCGGTCATTTTGGCTGTTCCGTGTTTCGTTAATTTTAGACAAAAAAAATCTTAAGGGTCCCTCCATTTTCCTAAAATTTTTCCAAAAAATGAAAAATAATAAAGGTCTCACATATGATTTTTCACCAAAAATATCAAAATTTCCCATTTTCACCAAAATATCCGAAAATTTCGATTTTTACAACAAAAATATAATTTTCTGAGTAAAAACATAATGGGGACCAAAGAACATTCAAGAATTTATTTCCGTTCCGGTTCCAGTAAATTTCGGTCATTTTGGCTGTTCTTTCCGATACCGTACTTTGCTTTAATGATTTTTTTAGTTAAAATTTCAATAAGTTTAAATCAAACCGTACGGAAAATCTTTTGGTTAGAATCGATTTTGAACATTTCTCGGTTCAGGGGGGGGGGGGTTCGGCCCTCCTCATAAAAATTGATTACGTTAGTGCATTTTTGATGATTACTTTGGGGGGAGGGGGTAAACCATCAAAAAGTTGATTACGTAATATCTGGATGACCCCTAAACGTGTAATGTGTGTGAGGATGTGATTACGATCTCGGGAATTTTTGATTTAAACCTGAAGCGCTAAAACAAAAGTTGTAGGGAAGATGAAAGAAGATGATCAACACCACCTTTATGGTAGTACCGCTAAAAAAATTAAACATTTTTTCCAAGGGGAAAATTTTTTAATTTTTGACCGACTGGGAGGCGAGCATTTCCTGACTACCCCCATAATTACACCACTGTACAGGGTGACCAGTTATTATGGAATACTTTTATGAATGTCGTTTTTATGCTATAGATGTCAATTTTCGGCGAAATTTTCGATCGATATAGGGTTTTCTAGACCCTGAACACGGTTATGTCGTTATCTTTTGTCCTAGATATTGGAAAACTAAACAATTTCATAAAAAGCGACATCTATAGCATAAAAACAACTTTCATAAAAGTATTCCATAATTACTGGCCACCCTGTGCACTTGTGTAGTTTCATCATAATTCTTGATACCCCCTCTTTTTGATGTTACTGTTGTGTTGTTGAGCTCGATAACAAAATTTATTTACACAAACAATAACTAGGAATAGAAATAAACAATCTAATAGATCCACACTCTAAAAAGATGGGAAATAAAGTCGAGGAATATAATAAAACTGAAATATAGGTGTTAATATAAAAGTTGTAGCGCAGATTCTCAGCTTTTATATGAGCGGGCGATAAGGACTTAAAACAACTCCTACCTCGGGATATAACGGCTTGAAAATTTCAAAACTTTTTATAAATGTGTATGAATCCATAGGCACTTTTCGCAAAATTGAAAATTTTTATTTCTTTTTATCGTATTCTCCATATTTCAAAACGGTCATATCGCGTGTTGTACCAGTCGGGCTTCCGAGTAAATAAACGCCCCTTCCCGCTTCACTAATAACCAAAATACGGTTCAAACTTATCAAAGACCTAAACTACCTACAAAGGAAATGCAAAAATGTTTCATTTTAGATCCAAT
>JAQGBS010000621.1:0-20119 GCA_034698545.1 Acrobeloides obliquus
AAAAATTTTCGCGTTGAAACGCAGTTCTACCCTGATTTTCAGGGTCAAGCTTAATTTTTCATGCTCCGAAAATGCGCCTTAAATTTCAACTATAAGACTTATGTAAAGCATGAAATGGGGCTAAAAAATTTTCCTTGAAGAGTACCAACATGATTTTGATGTCATTTTTCTTTTCTCATCGAGCCCTATCGATTGTTATGGGCCGTGATGGAGTTGTACTTAAGGTGACGAAGATAGCACAAACAGACGGACACATAATATTTTAGGATGAGGATTTTAGGTTATAATGATGATTTTACCTTGAACTTGAGCCAAATACCAATAAGGTAAAGTGACTCTTCTCTCGTCTCGCGACGTATTCCCACCACTGTACTTCAATAACGGGAATTCCACACAATCCCCGATAGCATACACGTCTTTCTGACTAGTTTGCATGAATTTGTCGACAATAACATGCCCATCTTTAGTTAGCTTAATTTTCTTGCCATCCAGGCAAGATGTTGCGGGTTTCAACCCTAAAATTGAAATACATTGTGTTCGATAATAATAGGATGATTTCAAGATTTATATAGTAAAAAAATCGCATTTTCGTTTCAATACATAGGTCTTTCCTGGATCAGGAAAGCGTTTTTTCGAATTTTTAAAAACAATTTATGCCGTTAGTCTTAGCTTGGCGAGAAGAATAGAACGAGTACCATAAAGTGAGGGATTCCCGCACCGACCTAAAACATCGCTGCGTGGTCGTGAGGGAGGGGGTACCAATGATCTTTGACTCCCCAAACCTTATAGAGCCGTGGTTGATACACACACACCTTGGCATATTATAACGATAGTAGGATGGACAATAATACTATTGGTATGTACTTCTTTGACGTGTTTCTTAGAGTCTCCGATAAACTCTTTGACAGGTTCACCGCAATGAATAGTAATACCGTTGTCTTTGCAGATCTACAAAATTTAATTTCACTGTTTTTCAACTTTGAAAAACTATCTAACTTGAGAAAATTCAGCCGAAATTGCTGAACCCAAAATTGAAAACGGCTTCTCCGCTGGATCGATGACTACAATGGTCCCTATATTATCATTACCCACCATCATGCCAGCAAGTTCATAGGCTAAAAATTCAATTTTCACAATCCGTAAGTGTTTCAGATCTCGTGATTCAGAACCCGTTTAGGTCTTTGGACTCCTGGTCTCACGGGTCACAAATCAGGGACCCTGGGATCTGGACCAATTATCGGGGTCTAGAACCCATGTTCTGGATCCTTGGGTTCTAGATCCAAGGACCTCGGGTTTCAGAACCCTTTTTAGTTCACAGTCTGGGACCCCATGAGCAGGGATGTAAACGAGTACGGGTTTCGTGTACGTGTATTACACGTCCCAAATAGCAAATTTTTAACGTACACGTGTAGTAGACGTACCCAATCTATCGTGTACGTGTAGTACACTTATACGTTAAAATTTTGTCATTCGTGTACGTGTATTACACGAACACGTTCGTCGCGTACGTGTACTACGCGTACACGTTTATCATATACGTGCACTACACATACACGTTCGTCGCGTACGTGTACTATACGTACATGTTCATTGTGTACATGTACTACACGTACATGTTTGTTGCGTACGTGTACTATACGTACACGTTCATTGTGTACGTGTACTACACATACTCGTTCGTCACGTACATATACTACACGTACACTTTCATCGTGTACATGTTCATCGTGTAATTTTTTCAAACACTATCTGTTCAAAAATACACGTACACGTTACTACTCGTTAAAAATGCATCGTGTAATACACGTTTACATCCCTTCCCGCGACCCAAGAATTCATGATCCAAGACCGGAGTCCATGAAATTTTCGTCCCTAGTTTGGTTCACGTAAAATTACATACCTAATAATTCGCTTCCGATAATACACACGTGAACCAAATGGAAATCGTCAACGTTTTCCTTATAAACCGTCTCGTTGTATATTTGAATAGCATCATCTTTTGTGCGAAAATAGTGAATTCCGCTCAAATCGGCGCCAGGAACTTGAAGCTTTTTCGGCTCTGCACCCATGGCTAGAACGACATGTAGAAAAGATCTCGGGTGCTCGGGATCGTTATCATAAATGAAAGTTTTCTTGGTGTAATCGATCGAGTTGACTGAAGTTTGGAGCCAACGCCCGACGTCCAACTGTTGCTCAAAGAAGTTTTCGTCGCGAATAATGCTAATTTCTTCATCGTTGCTGCTATAGCTCTAAAAGAAGAGAGAATCGAGATGGAGTTTTTTTTAAGATTATCACCTTGGACAAGAGTTGTCGATCATAGGGATAAGCGTCCTCTTTTGTAACCATGAAGATTGGATAATCCCATCCTTCTTTTCGTAGAGTTTCAATGCACGTTAGCGCCGCCGGACCTTAAAGGACCGTATGAAAAAGTTCAGTATGAAAAAAGTTGCCATTTTTGTTGATATTCGCGCAAAGTTCATGAAAGATGGATACAAAAATCGATTTTTCCGCAAAAAATTCAAAAAAGTTTGTGTATTACAACGAAGAGCTTGTAACAAATTCGAAATTTCAAACGCAATTATCTCGAAAACTACAACGATTCAGAACATGCCGTAAAAACAAAAAATGCTCCATTTTTCATCAACTTTCCGAATATCAACAAAAAATGGGCAACTTTTTTCCCACTCGACTGGTCCATTTAATTATTTGAGTCAAAATTTGGAGAGAAAAATTGTAAAATTCTCACCAGAACCGACAACAAGCGTTTGTTTCTCCAAAAACTTGTTTTTATCGTGTTTTCCAAATTTAGGAACAACTTTAGTCTGTCGAATTTGGTCGATTGTCGCGACGAGATAAATTACCTCGTTAGACTCATCTACCATGGTCTAAAAAATTTTCTATCTTTATCAGATTTTCTAGACTTCATGGGGCGAAAAAATGGGTGATAGCACCCAAAAATTCACCCACCCATCACCCAGTGGGTGGCATCATCCACATTACTTATTACCCATGAGTGAATCACCCATCACACACTAGTGGGTGATGGGTGATCCATCCTGGGTGATGGCACCTTTTCACCCCCCCCCCCCCCCCCGGTCATCAGGGGGCGAAAAAACGGGTGATAGCACCCAAAATTCACCCACTCAGTGGATGGCATCACCCACATTACCCATGGGTGATGGGTAGTTGTTGATGGTTTACCCATGGGTAATTTGGGTGAGCCACCCTGAGTGATAGGTGGGTTATGGGTGATGGCACCTTTTCGCCCCTGCTAGACTTTTCTTGATTGTTTATTTAAGTTATTTTATTCGTAAAATCGAAAAAAATACTTTATAAGTAGGCAAGTTGTCAAAACCAGGTCCATCTATAAGTTCTCCTGTCCTTATATCATAACCACTACCTTGCCTGTCACACCGAAGAACAAACCCTGCCAGAACGCCTAAAATTTCGATTATTATCAACAAAATCTTTTAGAATTGTAAAAAAAATTTCAGCATACGGTTCGAAAGTTGACATTTCGAAACTTTTATATATTTTTGAGCTGATTTCTCCAGAAATACAAAGCCAATCTTGATAGCTTTGGTGTCGTTAGAATTGAACAAAAATTCGATTTTGAACAAAAATCTCGATTTTTAAGCAAAAATTTGATGTTTCGAAACTTGAAATTCGAATCACACCAAAATCATGCCATAACTCTTTTGGGTTGCGGAGTTATAGCATGAATTCGGTGTCATTCGATTGTTACAAAATCCAGCGTTTCTAACGACATCAAAACTATCAGGATTGGAAGCTTTGTATTTCCGGAGAAATTAGCTCAAAACCATAAAAAAAGTTTCGAAATGTCAACTTTCGAAACATCAGACGACTCAGCATACCCTCATTGAGTGACGCTAAACAAAATGGACACCAATCGGGCAGAGCAAAATACTTCACATATCCATCAGATAAAGTCTTTATAAGCACTATAGCGTGTGACTCATCTAGATCATCAAAAACCTTTGGTCCAATATAGAATCTTTTAGGTCTTAAAATTTTGATTAAAAAAAATTTATTCCAAAAAATTTTACTTATCAAAATCGATTTCATCGAGTTTACATAGTCGGAACTTAGATTCAGTTGTCGTATAAGTCGACTTCATATCTAGAAATTCCAATGTTTAAGCACAAATTTTGACTAAATCAAAAACAAATTGAGCATTTATAAGACACGGCGCACAAAAATGTGCCAAATTGTGAATATCCGTAAAAATGATTTAAAACGTGTTAATTAAGTGCCAATAACACTTTACGAAAGCGTGCAAAAAAAGTCGAATTTTCAAAATTTTTAACAAGGAAACGTTCAGATCTGCGACATTTAGATTTTTAAAATTTCGATGTAGAAATTTGCATTTGATAGGGGGTGAAAAGACGCAAATTTTGATATATTAACTTTGGCCCTAGATTTGAGATTACTACTACAGACTATTACTATAACTATAGACTACTAGTACTACAAACTACTACTACAACAAACTATTACTACATAGTCGAAAAAACTACTACTACAGACTAATACTACTATTACTAAAGACTACTACTAGTACTACAGACTACTAGTACTACAAACTACTACTACGGACTATTACTACAACAAACTACTACTATTACTATAGAATACTACTACTACAGACTACTACTATTACTACAGACTACTAGTACTACAAACTACTACTAAGACTATTACTATAACAGACTACTACTATTACTACAGACTACTACTAGTACTACAAACTACTACTAAGACTATTACTATAACAGACTACTACTATTACTACAGACTACTACTAGTACTACAAACTACTACTACAGATTATTACTACAGACTATTATTACTACAGAATACTATTACTAAGAATACTACTACTACAGACTACTACTATTACTACAGACTACTACTACTACAGACTACTACTATTACTACAGACTACTGCTAGTACTACAAACTACTACTACAGATTACTACTACTGTCTACTATTACTACAGAATACTACTACTACAGACTAGTTATTACTAATCCTTATGTATTAATTAGTACTAATCCTGATTTTCCCGCCATGTGACCACGCAGGGATGCATCAAAAAAGCTATATCCACGTTTCTTTTCGTTTCAATGTACACGTTGCCTGATTCAGTAAAAAATTTCGTGGTAGCCAAAAAAAATTTCGACTATATCGTGCAGAAAAAAGGTTATGAGGTAAATTTAAAAAAAAACCTTTTTTCTTCGGAGATTTCTTCGCTACTACAGCTTCCAATTTAGTTTTCTTGCTCTTCACATCTTTCTTTTTGTCTTCCTTATGATCCTAAATTTTGCAATTTTTTCTCTTTTTATTACTCTTTAAAGAAATTTACCTTTTTAGCCGGT
Source organism: Acrobeloides obliquus (assembly GCA_034698545.1). Taxonomy (NCBI): domain Eukaryota; kingdom Metazoa; phylum Nematoda; class Chromadorea; order Rhabditida; family Cephalobidae; genus Acrobeloides; species Acrobeloides obliquus. The sequence continues at coordinate 5,402 of JAQGBS010000621.1, forward strand.
TGTTGGCTCTTAGATCTTCCATTAGAGATGCCGTTCCCATTATGTTTCACCCTTTCAGTACTTCTTGAACTTCTTGTTAAGGTTGAACTAGGTGATTTGTCCACTTTTCTTCTCGATAAAGAATTCGATCGTTGTGGGGAAGAGATTCGAAATTCGGTCTCTTTCCCATAGTCCATAGGAGTAAAAGAACCAGATGAAGCGACATAAGCCTAAAATGGGATAAAAATCTTCATTCAATTGTTAACAATTTAACTTTATTATGTTCCAAAGAGTCTGTATAGTTAACCTTACGGCCTTTTAGCGTATACAAGCGTTTTGCGCCAGAAATTAGTCCAATTTTATCATTGATTACATCCAGTAACTGATCGATATCATGGGTGTGTTTTGTGTTGAGAACGACCTATGTGAAAAAAAATACAGGGTGTATAAAAAACCAGAATTTGGGCGATTTTTCATATTTTTCGACTCGAAATTTTTTTCATAAATGACCCCTATTAGAGCTAATTTTATGCGGGGAATCGATTGTGCGCATTCCCGAAGCTTGAAAACGCTTTCCTAATCCTGAATTCAAGAAAAATTGGTGTATTATAGCAAAAATTGGTCATCGCTTCAATACACACACTCTGATTCACTGAATCAGGGAAGTGTTTTCAAGCGTTGGAAACGCGCACAATCGATTCTCCGCATAAATTTACCCCCAGAAAATATTTGTTTGTTGATATTCGAAAAGTTCATAAAAAATGAAGCATTTTTTGTTTTTACGACAACTTCTGAATCGTTGTAGTTTTCGGGATAATTGCGTTTGAAATTGACATGCTTTCGTTGTAATACACAAACTTTTTTGATTTTTAAATCGACTTTTTAAATTTTCATACAATGAACATTATAGCAATTTTTGATGGCTAAATAAGGCGAACAAAATGACACCAATATTATCCAATTTGAACATTGTTTTGGGTTATTGAAACGAAAATATAAATCAGAATTTTCGTTTCAATAACCCACAACAATTTTCAAATTGGATAGTTTTGGTGTCATTTTGTTCGTTTCATTTAGCTAGAAAAAATTGCTACAATGTTCATTTTATGAAAATTTAAAAAATCGATTTAAAAATTCAAAAAAGTTTGTGTATTACAACGAAAACATGAAAAATTTCAAACGCAATTATCCCGAAAACTACAACGATTCAGGAGTTGTCGTAAAAACAAAAAATGCTCCATTTTTCATGAACTTTCTGAATATCAACAAAAATAGCAACTTTTTCCCCACTGGACTGGTCTTTTAAAATGATTCTCTTCATGAAATTTGAACAACATTGAAACCATTTTTGACCCCTTAGGTGTTCTCGGTAATTCTGCTTCCTACATAAGGTTATCGGCTATGGAGGAAATTTTCAGATAGGTTTCAATATAGATTTCGATTTGACACCCGAATACGACCCTTGTAGTCTTACATTTATGCCTTTATGGTAAGGGTCTCCATTTCTGTAAACTTTGATTCTACGACTTGGCGGTTCGGCATACATGTTTTATTTTAGAAATTATCGGCTTTAATAACTGAAATTAAACAAATTTAGATGTTTTAATTAGGGCTGCTCGTTGGCCTGCGGGCGGTATTGCGGGGTTTTTTCAAAAAAATTTTTGCGGGGCGGGGCTGCGGGATTTTCAAAAATGTGCGTGCGAGGTTGCAGAGCGGAGTTTTTTCTTAAAAAATGGTGCGAGCGGGCGGGGTCTGCGGGGGGGGGGGGGGGATCCCGCTCCGCAGACCCCGCCCGCCAAAGGAAACCAAGGTTATTTTTGAAAATTTTTTGGAAAATTAAAAAAATCATAAGAGGGTTGTTGTGTCTCGTGTATGGTCGTGCTCGTCTAACAATTCCACGAAAATACTCAAGTGCATAATATTTTAAGTTGAGAGTTTATTCGAATAATATATGTTACAATGCGCGAAATGTAACAATACTAAACCCTAACTAAGGAGCCTAACTGGGGGAACCCGACGACCTCGACTTAGTAAGTCGAGCCTTCATATACCCAAGTAGAACAGTGAAACCCCACCCTACTCGGAAATATGATTTTGAAATAGTGATATCATTCATAAACAAGATGACATCATGTGATGAGTCACCGATTTAGTAATATCTATAAACTGGATGACATCATGTGATTTCATAATAGGTTTGAGTTCATCCCTGTTCTATTATTTAGTATATGAAATAGGCTAAAGGGCTTTCTTACTCAATACCTAACAAGGGCCCCCCTCCTTATGTTTTTCCCCAAAAATTTTCGAAAAAACACAAGGGGAAGACCAAGGCAAATTTGTGAAAATTTGCAAGTAGGGCCTCCCATAAAAAATTTCTGGCTATAGTCCGTTTCATCCAAGTAAATTAAAAAGTTTGGTCAAACACTTTCGTGTGCTGCAACGTGCTAACCGTCCGATCCGGCAAGTTAAGCAACGTTGAGCGCGCGGGTTCGATCGGAAAAACGCGAATTTCGAAATTTTTTTGTCACTACACTCGAAAATCATTATTTTTCTTTAGTTGAGTAAAACGAACTATGCATCACTGCTAGCAACTAGAGAATTGCACATCAATTTTTTAACTTATCGGTGTTTTGGGCTAAATTTAAAAATTTTTTAAATGTGCTGTAACTTGTCTGTTGGATGTAGCACTTTATAAATAAAAAACTATTTTAAAAAAATTTAAAAAATTCAATAAGAGTCGTCAAAGATTCAGACAAAAACAAAACTATACGACAATGATGGCACAAGGAATTTAGCTTGCTTTTTTGCACTTTTAATTTTTTTTTCGTCGTAATTGTGACACTACACCCTATGAATAGCTGGTATTCGTACTACCTAGCAACAATACTATGAACTTAGGCATAAATGAGAAAAAAAAGAACTCTCACGTTATATAATTTTGAGATCAACTTTTGGTACGGATGTATGAAAAATTGAAACGAAATGATGAATAACAAATATGTTAATTTGGTCATGTTTTTGGAAGATCAGGGATGTGTTGGAGAAATGAAAATTGATGTTCGGTCCTGACTCGTATTTTATGGAGAATAAATATTTTAAGAGTAAATGTTTTATAACTAAAAGTTTTATAACAAAGTCCAAGTCCTAAGTTAGACTTCGAACAGATTTGGAGGGGCATGTGCCAGAGACGTAAATGTGTATTACACGATACGTTTTTAACGTGTAGTAACGTGTACGTGTATTCTTGAAAGATAGCGTTTAAATAAATTTCCTTGGGGACATCCGTCAACAACTTCGGGGGCATCGGTCAACAACTTCGAGAACTCCGTCAACAACTTTGGGGACATCCGTCAACAACTTCGAACAACTTTTTTATTGTGTATGTAACAATCGTCAAAGAATGAGATGAACAACACAAGATTTTATACCAGGTAGGCATATTTTCAACTTTAGAATGCATGATTCCATATTAGGAGCAGAGACTCGCAGTGGAAATTTGGCTATTGTAGCTGCTGCTCAAGTTGCCCCAGTAGGACATACAGATCTCAATGCTCTTTAGCTGCTATAATGCCAACAATTTCTGAAACCTACTTTCTACGACTATCCAAGTGGTATGTATGGCCTACAGTTGAAGATGCTTACGCTATGAAACAAGCCCATATTGAAAGCCTTCCAAAACCCATCGATATTACGATCGACGATCAATACGATAGTCCTGGTTTTTCTTCGGAACTTTGTGTCGTCTCGGCACTAGAAAAAAAGCAACAATTGGTATGGGAAATCCTGCAGATCCAGAGCAAGACAACATTGATGATTCAGATCAAGACGACATTTAGAAAAAAATAATCAATCGACAAATAGAGCATAACCAGAGTCGGAAATGGGTCAGAAACCCCGAACCCCTTGGATCCTGGATCCGGGGTCCCGGATCCATGAGGTCAGGGGTTCTTGTGTTCCAAAAAAGTGAGTCCCTTCCGGACTATGAGCATAACTCACAAACGAGGTAGTGATTATGAATAAAATCATATTTCGTCGTTTAAACAAAAGTATTTTTTGCGAATTACCACCAGTACTAGATAAAAATTGTAAGATCTTGTAATAATTGCATTCATGGTGTACTGGTTAGAGCGTGGGGAATGTATTCCAAAGTTCTAAGGTTCGAATCCTATTGGCGTCGAATTGATTTTACCTGTTTTTTGGTTCACCAACTTTGAAATTCGATATCTGCAAAACTATAAAAGAATTTTTTATGCAGTTTTTTGCATGTTGTAATGGGACTTAAGCTCTATCTTTTGCATATAGAATTTTGAAAAAATTAAATTCCTAAGTACTTATAACTCAAAATTAAAGTTTCAAAGTGAAAATTTTCATAGATGCTTTATGCAAATTTTGATAAAGTCTTTTAAGAGTTGTTCAGTCTTCTCTCGCCTTCAACATAAAAAACCGCATCGAAAAATCTTTTAAGGAAGTCGAAATATCAAAGATATAATGGCGTTTCCAACCTATTGAAACACCCTGTATGTACTTGCTGTTTTTCCTACTTTATTTACAGGATAGACCAAAAAAAGTGGATTTTTGTGATTTTTTGGAAAATGTATTGTTCTAAAAATGACCCCTCTAGGGGTAATTTTATGCGGGAAATTGATTGCGCGCATTCCCGAACCCCGAAAATGTTTTCCTGACCCTGATTCAGGGAAAAATTGGGTTTTTGAAGCGGGTTTTGGGTTTTTGAATTCGTCGTTTTTCGCAATTCAAAAACCCAATTTTTTCCCTGAATCAGACCCAGGAAAGCATTTTCAAGATTCGGGAATGCGCACAATCGATTCCCCAAATAAAATTTCCCTTAGAAACATAAATTTTCGGACTCCAAAAAATCACAAAACCCATTTTTTTGTCCCACTCTGTAATAATAAAACCAACAAAAGTTCCGTATCCAAAAGTGATCATTATTAATTCAAATGCACTCTTGTTCCTTTTTCATCAATTGCAATTCTCGTCGCTAAGCAATCACTATTATTAGTGGATAACTTGTTCACTCTTTTTTGAATTCATCATTCATTTTTTGTTTGACTAAAAGCAGAATCGCAGCTTATATGCCTAGGCAGAGGGGTCCATATTTCCCAAAAAATTTTTAGTGGTAACACCTGATTCATGAGTAAAGGTGCATGTTAAAAAACAAGTTTTTTTTAAGTCCGCTCTCGTTCGTCAGAATTTGTCTTTTTGTTGTTTGTTAAATTTTAATAAACGTTCTATTACACAAAAAGTCTAATTTATTACAGAAATGGTTAAAACAAATATTCAAATTTTCTATGACTCTTCGACAAATGTTTATGCACCCGGACAAGTTGTCTGTGGAAATGTTATTATTGAATTGGAGAAAGAGATGAAAGCGCGTTCTGTAGTTTTACATATGGTTGGGAAAGCAGTTACAAACTGGAGTTGTCGTGAGCATAGAGAAACGTGGGTATTTAGACAAAATTCTAAGTTTTCGCTAGATTCTCTCAACTTTTCTACACTCACAAAACGGAAATTTGAAGGTTAGCCCCTGAAATTCCTCGTCAAAAATTAACCCAAAACGGCGAGGTCACGCAGTCGAGAGAAAAAATAGCAAAAAATTATTTTTTTTAAATGTGGGAAGTGAATATGGCCGAAAAAATCAAAATCTCTGACTTTTTTTAGTTTTTCACGAGAAAAATTTTTTTTTAAAAGTCAGTGCACTCTGACCCCTCCCCCCCAGCACACTCTGACCCCTCCCCCAGTACACTTTTACCCCCCCCCCCCCTCTCCCCCAGTTGTCTTTTTATCAGCCAACGTTATGCTGCGTCGCTTTTTTAGAGCTTTTAGTGGAATTATCCCCCAAAAATACAGGGGTAATATGCTAACCCCCGTTTTAGCGAAATCGCCTTAACCCCCGCAAATTTCGTATCCCCCGTTTTTCTTAACCCCCGTATTTGACCATTTTTTACCCCTGTTTTTCTCCGCCCCCTAAAATACGGGCAATAATCCCCGCTATTTCGGGGAATAAGCAAAAAACCATTTCGGGGACCAACCCTTCAAATCTCCGTTTTGTGAGTGTAGATTTTCCCCCAGGTTTTCGGATTTTCAAGAATGTTTAGGATTTTTAGATTTTCATTTTTTAAAGCTATTTTTTGTCATTATTTTAAGTTATACCGATAGCTCTGGGAACAGACAGACAAGAACTAGAAGTGAGACAATCAAGGATAATGAAGTGTATATGGAGAATAAAACGATTTTATGGGATGGTGGTGCGGATGAAATTCTGCCGGAAGGTTCCCACCGATATGATTTTTCATTCAATCTACCTCTGATTTGCCCTCCTAGTTTTGAAGGTTAACTTTGAAAAACTTCTATATTCGATTAAAATTGTAAATAATTTAGGAAATTTTGGATATATTCGCTATTATTGCAGCGTTAAAATTGACCGACCATGGAGGTTTGATAAAAAAGAAAGTTCGGCTTTCTCGGTTATCCCCTGTTTTGATTTGAACACAATTCCTTATTCAATAAGTCCTGTAATGAAGGAGTCGACAAAAAATCTTGGCTTTATTTGTAAGCATGGTAGAATTTATGCCAGGGTATGTAGAGAAAATGAATTTTTATTTCGAAAAAAGAAGATTTAGATCATAATACCAAAGACGGGATATGTTCCTGGAGAGACGATTTGGGCTCAAATTGAAATTAAAAACACGTCTTCTCGTGATATCGAAGGGATTGAGGCGTCATTGATGGAGCTATCGCGATTTCACGGTCATTGTAGTTACAATGGTCATAGTGCGAGTAAAACTCATTCAAGATTAGTGGCCAAAAGTCGTAAAGTAAGCTAAATAGAATGATAATTACTCTTAAAAAATATGTGTTAACAATTAGTCTAGAAAATTCATTTAAAAAATCTAGAAAATGTGTAACAGTTAGACTGTATGGTGTTGTTCTAGAGTGGTTACACAAGATTGTTTATTAGTTGCATATATTGGATGTGGCTAACTCGTAGACTAGTGAGAGGCAAGACTGAAGGAGACGTGTCGATTGCGTCAAAATTATTTGCGTTATCCGACATTTACGTCAATTTGTGTTTGAGTCAATTTTCGATTGCGTCAAAGGTTAATTGCGTCATCCAACATTTGCGTCAATTTTTGTTTGACGCAAATGTTGGATGACGCAGTCATTATGTACTCACCCATACCTTATCTACACTGGTCTAGAAAATCTTAAAATCTAGAAGTGCGATGAAAGTGTATTACAGTGTTCTTCAAAAATCTGTATTTATAGGAAGTAGTTATTCGAGGAAACCAGACACTGACCGAACAAATTTCACTTCAAGTTCCTCCGGTCGTGCCAAGCTTTAATAATTGCAGAATTATTCAAGTGGACTACCAATTTAAGGTTTCGATTTTTCCTTTTTAAAAAAGGAATAAAAATCATGTATTTTATAGGTAGAAATCGAAGCACATGGCTTCTTGAACAATAGCCTTGAAATAGAAATTCCAATATTGATCGGTACTTATCCACTGAATAATATACCTATTGATACTCTAACAGATCCATCTAGAGCGCCCAATCATTTGACTCCTCCTCAACCTACGGCACCTCCTATGGAAATGGGTAAGATTTTTTTATAATTGTAAAATGTTATAGTCAAATTTTTTTAGACAATCCGCCTCCAACATACGGAGAATCCATTTTCGATCCCGAAAAGATGGAAAATGAAGATGAGGATGCAACAAATTTCATCGGCTTCAAACCAAAATATCGTTATTTTCCATTGGCTGACTCAACTATGGATCCAATTTCTTTTCCACAAGGCAGCATTATAGAAGATAGCAAGAGTGATGATTGTTGTGTTATTTCTTAAACTTCGAAATAATCATTTTTTAAATTTAATAAAAATAATATTGACGCAATGTATTTTTAGAATTTGAACAAAAAGAAATCATGTACGAAGCCCGAAAAAATCGGTTGAGACATATTTGAAACACCGTCACCGAATTTTGTTAGCAAAAAAAATTAGTAAAAAATATTTTATTTTTAATTTTTTTTAGCCTAAAAATACTAAAAAATTACGATTTTTTGAAATTTTCAAAACATTGCCAAAAATCGAGTATAAGACGGATTTCTCCGAGCGACGGCAATTGTGAAAGATGGGAATCTGAGGGATTTTTTACAAAAGAAATTATTGAAAAAGCTTTTAAAATCGTGGAGATATGATTTTTTGAAAATTATGCTTTTTTTCGATGTTTTTCTTATTTTCAAAAAAGTTGAAAAAAGCATAATTTTCAAAAAAATCATATCTCCGCAATTTTAAAAGCTTCTTCAATAATTCTGTTTGTAAAAAATACTTCAGGATTCAAACTTTCTTTTATGAATACAATTATTAAAAAATATTTTATTTTCGACAAGATATGGATTTTTGAAGTTGGTGGATTTTCCAATTTTTCTTAAATTTGCCTATTTTCAAAAATTTGCCAAAAATCGAGTATAGTTCGGATTTCTTTGAATGATAGCAATCCTGAAAGTTTGGATCCTGAGGTATTTTTTACAAAAAGAATTATTGAAAAAGTTTTTAAAATCGCGGAGATATGAATTTTTGAAAATTATGCTTTTTTTCAATTTTTGCACTTTTTTGAAAATAAGGAAAACATCGAAAAGAAAGCATAATTTTCAATAAATCATATCTCCACGATTTTAAAAGCTTTTTCAATAATTTCTTTTGCAAAAAATCCCTCAGATTTCCATCTTTCAAGATTGCCGTTGCTCGAAGAAATTCGTTCTATACTCGATTTTTGGCAATGTTTTGAAAATAAGGAAAATTTCAAAAAATCGTAATTTTTTAGTATTTTTGGCTAAAAAATTGAAAATAATATATTTTTTAATAATTTTTTTGCTAACAAAATTTGGTGACGGTGGCTATCGAATGAGCTGTCGGGCGACTGAAATAGAGTTAAACTCGATTTTTGGCGAGCTTTTTAAATACGTAAATTATTGATCACCCTGTACATAGATTTTCAAATAATCGTAATATATCGAATTTATGAAATTTTTCGCTTTATAGTCTGTCGTTGATTGGTTCCTTTGAACTTTTTTGCAGAAACTGGACGAAAGGCGTTAACTGAGGAAAGAATTCGTCATTAAATCGAAATTAATAAATTCTGCAAAATCAAAAAAAATCTCGTTAACTTGTATGATTAAATTTATTTTCCATTTTAAGTAAATGAATTTTGTCACCGCGGTGATTAACTTGGCTGGACCAATTCAACTTTTTTCGATACTTATTATTGGCAAAACTACGTGCTTCATTTGTTGAGTATATCAAACATTCTCTATCTCCGTCATGAATGGAACTTTTGTTGAGGATGTTGTTACCTTCTTTAACTCATCAGATATTCTTCATAAAAACGCTACATTCGTTGATTACATTACGTTAAATCACACTGCTATCAGTATTATAAACGACACATATAAGGTTACTTATGTATGCTCGGACAGGAGTATAATTTTGACTCCAGATATGGACAAATTTGGGAAATATATAGCATCTATGTTTAAACCTATTAGATATGTTCTTGCTCTCATCAATCTATTTTTACTAGCTATAATAATTTTGATTACTCTTCTTGGACAAATTGAAGGCGAATTCAAATGGTTTATACTTAACATATCAGTAATGAATATTTTCTATTATTTGTTTGATGAGGGTGGGAAATATGTTGTTGAAGATTTATTTCCGCTCTTACAGAATTCTCGAATATCTTGGGAAGTTGTCAGTAAGTTTTGCGCATACTGTTAGTTTTATTACGAATTAGAGGCTTATGAGCGCCGAAGATGGGCGTACATAATGTTGACATGAAACGATTTTTGCACGTTAAAGTTGACACGAAAATTGCACAGTTGCGGGAATGGCACTAGACGTTTGAGTCAAATTTAAGAATCATTCCACCTCATCTGAGGTGGACTATCTTAAATCGGAGAGGGTAGACCAGGTGGGGAGCCTAGCCTAAGGGGTAAAAAACCCAAATGAAAAGCGCAAGGAAGCGGCTTTAATAAACTAGGTCTCAAAAGAAACTGCAATGTGGGTAGACATTATCATTAACTATTTATCTTTGACTTAATTTAAGAACATAAAAACACTTGAAAATTAGAACATTTAGCAATCTCACAAACTACTGCAACCTCAAAAATGATAATATTTGAAAAATAAGGGCTTTCGGCAACCTCATAAATTACGACAACCTCAAAATATTAACATAACAGCAACCGGTGAGGTTGCAACAACCTCAAAAACAGTAAAAATCCAAAGTTAAAAACACATCAGAGCCGACACCGGCTTAACGACCAAGGCGAGGCTGCAGACTGCTCCATTGGGCTACCAGCTACTTCGGTGGCGAACCCACTCCAAACTCCCCGAAGTTGAATCACCCGATCGTTCAAGGAAATAATAAACAGACGCTGCAAAACACAAAAATAGTTCAACTCTACAAAATAGGAAATATAGGAAGTTGCATGAACTACCTTATTATTATATTTGGTTACGGTTATTGTTCAACGGTTACCAAATCAGGCATAGACTTGAATGAAACGAAAAATGTTTTCCCATGGAAAATGTTTAATCGTCGCGGTAACTAAAGACCAGTGCCAATTTAGCGTGTCAACTTGATTCATGTCAACTTTCTCGTGTAAACCTTTCGTGTCAATATTATGTACGCCCAAAGATGCTCATGCACATCGATTTGATACCTCCAAAACATGTCTTTGTTCCGGCAAAACCATCCCGCTCCAGATGAGATTCGAATCCATAACTTTTGACGTTCCTGTCTAATACTCTACCACCGAACTACTAAAGCGCTCAAGTGGCCTTGGTTTGAATCGGACACATACCACAACACTTATTTTAGATATCGGGCCGATATTTTTCTATAATGCTGCATTGGCGACAACGTTTCCTTTTGCTTTAAGCCGATTTTTATTAATAACTGAAAATCATTACTATGATGTTCTTTTTACTACTAAAAAGGCTTTGTTCTTATGGACTATTGTGTATGATCTTTTAGTAGGTAGTATCATGTATCTTATACACATATTTTCTTCAAGCTTTTTTCTAAATTCATTTAAAGTAGAATTTTTTGCTAGTAATATACCACTTTTTTGCATTTTCCTCATTTCCATGTATCTTATCTTAAATACAGCGAGGTCTATCCGTAAAGTATCAAATCAAGTTAGTTCTGTCGCAAATGAAAATGAGAGTTCGCTGAGAAGAAACACTGTAATTGTACTCTTCTTTCAATCCTTATCCAATCTTGTTTTGTTTATTTTACTTTTCTATAACTATCTATCTTTGACTTATGCATGGTATTGTACTAGCTTTGTTGGATGGTTTTTAAGGGTTGCTGTTCCTTCTGTGATGGAATTGTTAGCTCTATTAGACTCTTTAATATATCTTTTTGCATTAACTCCATATAGAGAGGAATTATTTCGATTTTTCAAGTCATTGAAAAATAAACTGTCAGATAAGCCCTCGCCAATTACTATTTTTTAATGTCTTGAATTTTACTTTTTTTTAAATCAAGAACCGGGAGACTGAGCGATACAAACGGTACCAGGCGTTAACAAATACCCCCTCCCCCAAATTTTGAGTCCTTGATCGGTTGACCATAATGGAGACCCCCGAATCCTTAATCCTTGATTGGTTGGCTAAGATTTTCAAAAAATTTGATCGGACGACTTCCAAAATTGGTGATCGCGATTCAGCACATTCTGTAAAACAAAAAATGCTCCATTTTTCTTGTATTTTCCGAATATGTACAAATTATGGCCACTTTTGATTTACTGGACTGGTCCTTTAAGATGTGATTTTTGTGTAATTTGGGACTAAAAAATTTTAAATATTCTTATTTTTAGATGAGAAATCTTATTTTTTAAGTTGAAGATCCTTATTTTTATTTTTTCGATTTGGTAGCCCTGCAAAAGTCCGAATGATTTGAAGTTAGCTTGTAAAAGTTAGCATAAACAAACAAGCATCAATTGTCATTATATAAGAGGATTGTTATGTAATTTTTATCTAAATAAATTGATTTTAATATTATTATCTCTTGCATTCGAAAGATGAAAACATGACATTCAACATCATCAGATATTTTCTATGTCCCATAGTCTCATGTGAATAGAAAGAATGTGAAACGGTGTTTATAATAACCATACGCGGGCAAGGGGGGAGCCTCCCCCAACCCACCCACTCATCGGCTCAAAATTAGGGGGGACCTTCTCACTCGGCCAGCCGAATGAGGGGATCCCTAATCCCTAACATAATTGAGCAAGGAAGGAGGAGCCTCCCCCAACCCACTCACTCATTGGCTCAAAATTAGGGAGACCCACTCACTGACCGGCCGAGTAAGTGGATCCCTACTCCTTTACATAAGAAAATTTTCGACGCGTGGGGCGCGTCGACCAAAAAAAAGGTCGTCAACTTAGCCGGGAAGACCCTCTCATCGGACGCTCCCCCCCCCCACCTTGCCCATGTATGATAATAATACATACTATTGTTCTAGACAAAAATTGATATTCCTATATTGAGGAAGCGTTAAGTTAGACTATCACATTCATCTTGTCTTACCGAAAAAAGAAGCGGCTACATCTACAAAATGATGAGCGTAGCGTATGAGACCGGGCGCATGACTAATTTTAACTAATTGCGTAACCAATAAAGCTATAAATTAGCGAAGTTTTGTACGTTCATTCTAATAACTTGAACATTCGTCCCGTTAACCTAATTGTCGATAAATGTTTTCTACACAATCCAAAGGTTGTTTTTAACCTTGGCAACAATAAATCAAAATATGCAGTTGCCTCTCATATAACTAAAAATACATTTGGCCCTACAAATGATGACATATGCTTTTATCTGCGTAACTAAAATTTAAACTTTCTCGAGTTTGTTAAAATAGTACCCCAGGGTTTCGCCGAAATGGATTTAAAAAAACTCTAAGGCTAAAGCTAAGGCTAAAACTAAGGCTACAGCTAAGCCTAAGGCTAAAGCTATGGCAAAGGAGCCTATCCCAAACGGGACATGCCGGCAAACACGGGTTGGACACTTACATCGAATATAAAATTGGCTACTGTCTCGGGTATAATACCTAAAAAAATATATTTCTTTTAAATTTTTTAGTCCCCAAAGCCTTACATCCTATAGCTTCCATTTTAGCTAGCCATGTAGCATTGTCAGTGAAGATGAAGTTACTAAAACTTTTGACTGAGTTACAAAACAACCCCAGCGTTAGAAACAAAGAAAGTGACATTTTCATGGCTAATATCAATTTCTTCGAGACCCTTTTCAGCCCAACGACCTTCGACTTATGAATAGGACACGGTGCTCAATTAAATTTTTGCTTTCTCTTATATCAATCTTCTCTAATCCGATTATTGTTATTGAAATTTTTTGTTTGATATGGTAGTCTGTTTGAACAAAAAGCGTGTTTAATTACCAGATAATTGGCGCCTACAAAACATCCGTTTTCGATGCGTCAACGTTTTCGAAACTGATTTACAGAGTTCTGTACCAAAAATTGATGTATTCCTCATTATAACTGGGATTTCAATGTGAAGATGTTTTTCTTTCTCTTTATTTCGAAATTATGACATAATTAACATAACTATCATACATGGGTGGGCAAGGGGGTACTGTATCCCCTAATTCGTGTATCGGGGGGGGGATTAATGGACCAATTCGTATTTGGGAAGCCGCCCAAACTGAATTCGTTGCGAAAATTCGTATACGAATTCATAAATCGAGAACGAATTCATATTTCGACTTTTTCGCCTGTCGACGTTTTTTTGGTCGACAATAACCTTTGGGACCAATTCGTATTTTGGGGCCCAGTACCCCCTGCTTGCCCATGTATGATAACTACAAATAAATACTTTGCCCTTTTATTTTTACGATTAGAACAAAAGGACAAGGCATAGCGGTAGTAGCCTAGCGACTAGGCTAAAATAAATGATCTCGCGCTTGTTCACTATTATCGAGGAAACCAGCCGGCTCTTTAAACATCGTTTTTTAGTATGGATGTATGATTCTATAGAGTGCAGGGTGAGCCAAAAAACCGCACTTTTGCGTTTTTTTGGTGAAAAATTTTCAAAAAATTTTTTCAAAAATCAACTATAAGGGGTATTTTCATACGATTTTGAAAAACAATTTTTGAAAATTTTTCGCAAAAGAACGTTTTTTTGGCTCACCCTGTATTGAAAAATTCGTTATAAATTGAATTATTCATCAAAAATTTAAAAATTCGACAAAAATTTTAAAAAATTCGTCAAATATTGAAAAATTCGTAAAAATCGAAAAATTCGTTAAAAATTAAAAATTCATCAAAAATCGAAAAATTCAAAAAAATTTTTTTAATTTGCTAAAAAGTTAAAAATTCGTTGAAAAATTCATAAACAATTGGAAAATCCATCAAAATTTGAAATATTCGACAAAAAATATAAAAAAATTAGTTAAAAATGAAAATTTCGACAAAAATTTAAAAAAATTCGTTAAAAATTGAAAATTTCGACAAAAATTCGTTAAAAATTGAAAAATTTGACAAAAATTAAAAAATTCATCAAAAACTGAAAATTTTATCAAAAATCGTAAAATTCGTTAAAAATTGAAAATTTCGACAAAAAATATAAAAAAATTAGTTAAAAATGAAAATTTCGACAAAAATTTAAAAAAATTCGTTAAAAATTGAA
>JAQGBS010000622.1:0-20116 GCA_034698545.1 Acrobeloides obliquus
TCTTCCAATGATATGGTTTTAACTTATAATCAAATTGAGGAAGATTTTATGAAATATTTAGAAAATATGTTGATCACAAAAGCAAAAGGTAAAAAGCCAACAAAACTCGCTGATATTCAAAAAAAGAGTAAAAAAAGATAGCAAACCATCTGAAGTCAAAATCTAAATGCAGATTTTGAAAATCCAGCTACGCCCATGCCCCCCATCCGGCCTGAAGGGCCAGAAAAGCTTTTAATATTTAATAGTCCCCCTTATGATTAAAAATTTTTCAAGAAAAAATCGAAAACTCCCCTCCCCCATTAAAATTACGCCACTGAGGATCAAGAGGAATTTTTTACGATACCAGTGAAATGTCCCCCTATCCCCTGGCTACATCTATGTACATGTACGAGGGTTAAGGGGACAATACTGTTGTACAGACCTCACTTAAGCGCACTACGTCACTTTTCTTTTAGAAAATAATTGTGTTACTTTATGGAATGATGACATAGCATTTAGCAATTTTGGATTATTTAATTATAACATATTCAAAGGATTTCGTTCACCACCAGCTGATTATTATTACAGGTTTTATTTTATTTTAAAATATATTCAAACACTCAGGTAAATACTCAAAAATATAATTTTAAGAACTGGTATAACTTATCTTAATAATTTAAAAATTCAAAACATTTTTTATTGCGTCGTCAATTATCTCATAAAGTTGATTTTTTATATAGTTTTTTGATTACAGAGTGTCCTAAAAATGGCAATGTGATTTTAAATTAAAGGACCAG
The DNA here is from genome assembly GCA_034698545.1 of Acrobeloides obliquus. Taxonomy (NCBI): domain Eukaryota; kingdom Metazoa; phylum Nematoda; class Chromadorea; order Rhabditida; family Cephalobidae; genus Acrobeloides; species Acrobeloides obliquus. The sequence continues at coordinate 777 of JAQGBS010000622.1, forward strand.
TCTAAGCGAAAAAAGTTGCCATTTTTGTTGATATTCAGAAAGTTCATAAAAAATGGAGCATATTTTGTTTTTACGACATGTTCTAAATCGTTGTAGTTTTTGAGAAAATTGAGTTTGAAATTTTGAGTTTGTGTGCAATTTCTTTATTATAATGCACCAACTTTTTTGTAAATTCTGAATTGTCGTTTTCGAGATAATTGCGTGTGAGGTTGGCGATTTGAAATTTTGTGTATTACAACGAAAACATGTACCTGAATTTTTCTACGATAAGTTTTAACTTGCATCAATTAAAAATTGTTTAATTGAAGCGATTAATCAGAAATTTTGAATAATCGCTTCAATAAACAACTTTTAATTGATGCAGTTTTGGGTCACTTTGTAAAAACGATGGTTCTATTTAGAATGGGAGTGGGGTGCGAGTTCATTTGTCCCATCCTGTACTTATTTTTTTATCACTTTTATCTAGGAAGGTAAGGATGATGTTCTGCCTCTGACGGCTTCACTTTTTTTAGACCATATTATGAATATATTTACCAAAAATTAAATGCATCATCTGGTTGTATAAATGGACAAATTATTGCGCCTAAATTCGTTGATATTTGGGAAAAGTACATATTTAAACAAATACATACACATATTTAAATTTTTAGCTTTTCAAAGAAATTTAAAAAAGCATGTCATTTTTCATTCAATTTTTTAACAGGGCTAACACATGCAAATGCAAATAATCTTGAGTTATATGATATACCCCTATATGAGGCTCTTGAAAGAATGAAATATAATAGTGTTATGAGTAATACTATTTTAATTATTATGGGTGATCATGGACAAAGAATAGTAACTTTTAAATTTATTAATTTTATAAATTTTTCAATTATACACTAAACTATTTCCTTATTTATTTAACGCCGCACTTCGAGTCGGCATTTTGGTTTTTGTTGGCTAGTTGGCATAGACCCAAAATGTTTCCGGTTCAAAAATCTTACAAACAAAGTTTGTTTATTTTTAATTTACAATTTTTTAAAGAGTCCTATACAACAAACATATGTTGGTCGAATTGAAGAGCGAATGCCTTTTGTTTCTATTTATTTTCCAGAAAGTTTTCGCAAATTACACAGTGACAAATTTAAACAATTCAACGAAAACTCTGTATGTATATAAACGAAAAGGGGTATAAGCAGGAACGTAGGAAGAGCTTCACTTAAGGGGTGTGTCCTCAAAAAGTTTTTGATGACCTTTTTTTGTCACTGCGCTCTTCGCAACAAAATTTTTTTTGTTAAAAATGCTTAACAATTTACTAAAATAGGGCATTTTTTCACCAAAAATGCCCTAATTTTGGCAAATAGTCGCGTAATTTTCTGATCATTTTCAGCATAAAAATAAGCAAAACAACAAACCACCACCGCAGGCAAAAATTTTTAAAAAAATGCTTGATTTTATGCTAAACATGGTCAGAAAATTACGATTTTTGGTAAATATTTGCCAAAATTTGAGCATTTTTGGTGAAAAAATGGCCTATTTTAGTAAAAAAATTGAAAAGTTTGGTAAAAAATCATAATGGAGTACCATTATGATTTTTTTAAATTTTCCAAAAACTATGGGCAAAAATATAAGGGGAAACAAAGGGGAAAATTTTTTATTTTTCCAGCTAAGGGGAGCGCGGCGCCTGAGGCGCCCTAACGTAGATACGGCCCTGGGTACAAGATTTTGTAAACTATGCGAGGGGTGTTTTATGTTCCAACACCACTTATTAACATTATTTAAAAATATTTTTTAGAATCGTCTAACAACAAATTTGGATCTCCACGAAACCTTAAAAGAAGTAATGAGCTTATATGGTTATACTGGTTTTAAAAAACAATCATTATCAAATGGGATTTCGCTGTTTCAGAATATTCCAAAGAATAGAAGTTGTGCTGATGCATTAATTCCAAATAATTTTTGTACATGCATGGAAGAATTAGATTTAAATGATAATTTAACATCACAAATTCATGTAAGCTAATAAAAAGCACACAATTTTTGTGGCCCACATTTTCTTCTTTCTGGCAGAGATTTACTTTTTTCTGATATAAATTTTACTTTTTATTTAAACAACTTTTTAAAAATCATTATAGTCAAAAAAAATTTCAAATAACAACAAAAAATTTTAAGGTAAATTCAATAGTATCTAAGGGCCCCTTATGTTAATAGGATTTCGGGAGGGAGTTAGCCCTAACGTAGTAGCTACAGGCCTGATCATAATGAAAGTGCCTAGAAAAATTTAGAGTATAGCGTATCTCTTAAAAATAATTTAAGGTGTAAAGTTAATTTGTCTAGAAAATTTAGGAATATAAAAATTTGAAAAGGTTATAAAAAGCATCGAAAAATTTACAAAGAATACCAAAAAAAGTTACAAAAAACCCTTTTGAAGTTACAAGATAAAATTGGATCCGTTTTAAAAATTTTTGAAAAATATGATAATTTTTAATTGGAGGAAATATAGCTCGGAGGAAATCGCTGTCGGAGAATATATAGCGCTCGGAGCAAGGTAAAATTCTCCCCGAGCGCGTTAGCGCTCGCCCTTTCAGTTCTTTATTATAATAAGGATTTCTGGTTTCATGTTAATTTTCGAATAAGAGGGATCATTTATTTTTGGATCATTCTGTATTAAGATTTTATTATTAGACGAATATAACTACAATATTTAATGAGTATCTCGAAGAAAAAATATCATTTTCTTGTGTTGAATCATATGAAATTAACATATTTCAAAATTTTACTGCATATACATTACCAGCGATGGCACTTAAAGGAGTTCGTTATATTCAACATTGGGATTATTTATTGGAAAGCGGATTTGATCCCAAAAAAGATCTAGAACGAGAAATATACGAACTAGAGATGTCGGCCGATGTTTTAATAACTATCAAAAGTATGATATCTATATCGTAATTTTTAAATTGGGTAATTACGAAATTGGCCAAAAAACATTCAACTTTGTAATTCGTAATAAGTTGCATACCTGTTGGTAGTGATGTAACCAGAAGAAGGAGATTTCGGAAGGAGAGGGCACATCACCTTGGCCCCCTCAAAGTGATTTTTTTCCGAATTTTTCAAAAAAAACGTTGAAAAAGCTTTTAACAGTAAAAAATTATGAGGGGTTTTTGGGAGCGTAATTTTAGCTTTAAAAATCATATTTTGGGCTGTAGCTTAAAATTTTGAGATCAGGTGGATGGTTTTTCATTCGCAAAGTTTACACTATGCACTTACAAACTATAGTAGTGGTTTTAAATAGTGTTATTGTCAAGTTCGGAACCTTTACTTGTTAGATTTATTGAACATACTGTATTACAACGATTTTCCCTGATTTTCTAAAAAATTTTAGCCCGTGGAAAAACTTCAGTCCATGGAAATTTTTAGCCCTTCATACGTCTTAACTCATGCAGGATATAGGGTAAAAATCGCTTGTATACGGGTAAAAAATCCAAACCCGTGCACCTATACGGGTTTCATTCATGAAGTTGTGCACAGGTTTGAAACGTATGATTTTTTCGAGAGATTGTATTTACAACAACCATGTTCACTAATCAATAAAGCATAATATTTTTAGAAGGAAGAATAAAATATATTAATAAGCTAGTATTAAAAATTTTGGCCAGATTTCAATATAATACTCGACTAAATAAAATATCATTAAATGCCGAACCAATGTTGAAGAATAATTTGTGCCAATTATATACATTAAATGAATTATGTACATGTATAGATAAATTAAACTTATAAAATAAAAATTTAAGGAGGCATATATTCATACATCCCAACGTCTAGCATAGTCGAAAAATTTTAATTACTACAGTGCAATCAAATAGATCTTTTACTTTAGTTAAATTGGTATGTCTCGACAAGGACACCGAATTTTCGATGTTGTTTTTTAAAATGATAGATAAGAGTATTCTGCATTTCCGAGTATATAAAACATAAAAATCTGAATACTCTAACAAGTAACACTCGCAACTTGTCCCCTCTCCGATTTTGCCGAAATCGGGTTCATAATGTTCGTCATACCCGACTTTATTATAAATTTTTTGGAATTTCGTCCCAATAGGACCTTCTGACCGAGATATAAGCGTTTAAAGTTTGCTGAATATTCAATGATTTGAGTTGCTATCTAATTTTGCCTGATTCAACTAAAATTTGTTTATTCCCATTTTTACGAAAAAGCGAAAAGGTGTTTAAAAATAGCACGGTGGCTCCGGTGTTCGGTAGAGTTTTGAGCAGAAGTTTATGCTGAATAAAACTATAAGAAAGTTTTTGAAAAAAATTGTGCTACAAGTGTCCAGGGTGTTATCTTTTGCGGGGTATTTTCAAAATGTTTACCTTTCAGTTTAATAAGCATAAATCCTCATATTAATGAATTGAGAGCTCACTGGTCGCTCATGTGAATGGGGAGAATCATCGCTACAGCTTTTAGGACATCTATAGCAAGTTTTCGCTTCAATAAAAAGCAATCTGTTGTTTGATTTTTATATTTTAATGTCAATCGTATATATTTTGTAAAGATTCAAATCTAAAAATAAAAGTTGACACTTTATCTTATGAGGTTGCCTAGCAACAATTTCCAACAAGAAGCAAAATTAAGTGGATGTATAAGAAAGTAAAATATTGAATTATTTTATGAGTTATAATGTAATATGTACAAAATGACTTCTGCCAGAAGAGCTTCATATTCACAAACACTTGATGAACTCCTTGGTCTTAGTACTAATTCTTGTAAGTTTAATAATAATTACTACAATTAAAAATATTTTTTACATTTTTAAAAATTCTGGTTCATGTTTTTGTTTAAATAATCCAAAACAATGTTCAAATTGGATAATTTGAGGGACATTTTATTTGTCTCATCGGATTTCCGGTCACTTGGTCGACCGGTCATTTGGTCGACCCGGTTATTTGGCCGACTAAACTATTGTACTTCAATTTGAATTTGATTCTTTGTGGGTAAAATGCTTGCTTGTGTCAATTGAAATAGGCTTAGGTCTTAGGCCTTAGGCTTATGTCTTAGGCCTTAGCCTAAGGCTTTGCCTAAGCCTTAGGCTAAGCCTAAGGTCTAAGCCTAGCCTTAGGTCTTAGGCTTATGTCTAGACTAAGCCTTAGGCTAAGCTTAATATTTTGTGCTAAAAAAATTATTATGGATGACCAATCGGCCAAGTGACCGGGTCGGTAAGTGACCGATTCGATCAAGTGACTGATTCAATCAAGTGACCGGACACGATCTCATCGAGTTATAAAAATTGCTACAATGTTCATTTATGAAAATTTTAACATTGTATAAATGGAATTTTCCGCCAAAAATCTATGTATTGAAATGAAAACCTGGAGGGAATTCAAAATTTTAATTGTCTGCGCACATAAATAAATTTTATAAATTTTGCTTAATTTAGCTAAAAAACTTGCTAATTCTGAAACTATATTGGAAAGACCTTCTACCAGGCATGGGAGAAGCAGTTCCAGTTCTACACCATTGTCAGAAAGTAAAAATGTGAATTCTCAAGTAATTTTTTATTGTGTAATTAAAACATATTCAATTTTTGCAATTTTTACAATTTTTGTTACAATTTTTGGGTCTTCTGATTTGTCTGAAAATCTCGACAATATGTCCAAAAATGGAATCTTTGTCATTAGGAAAGTACAGGTTGTTCAATGACCTGCTGGTAATTTCAAAAATTCGCTAAAAATCCTACCACATTAAACGTATAATGTCTGCCTGTATGTCCAGGCGATTTTGGGAACGCTTTTAAACCCTCAACGCTAAAACAAAAGTTTTCTTTCTTTTTCTTGAGAAAGAAAGAAAAAAATTTTGACCTCTTTATATGATCCTCTCCGGAAGAGATTGACGTGGTTGTTCACTATCATCTCTCAATTTAAAAAAAATTTTTCATCTCGCAATTTAAAATTTTTTTCATTTTTTGGAGGTTAGTTTTTGAGAAATAGTTTTCTAAACAAAAAACATCAAAAATAAAAAATCATAGTTTTTTGTATTGCAGGTGCAAATCCGAAGAATTTAGGCAAATATTAACACAACTATTGACGTTTGGACAAGAGAAGAATCATTAGATGATAGGAAAGAGCCTCCAGCAACAAAGTTATTGTTTTATTATCTAAATCATTTTTAAAGATAAAATTTAAGAAACAATAGCAAAAATGTATTGGATGATGAAAATAATGAAAAGCATAATCATAACCCAAATATAAAAGAAGAAGAAGAAAGCTTATCTAGCTCTAGTAGTATTTCAAATAATTCATTACCTGAAAAAATGGAGGTTAGGTGAACTAAATTACAATTTATTAATTAAGAATGATGTATGAAATAGCATTTCATACATTGGGCTGCGTACCATTTTATTTTTATATCGACAGTTTTTTAAAATAAATATAGCAAATCAAGTTTGAAGTTAGGGATGAGGAATAAAACTTCGACAAGGGCGCCATGAAACTTTGTTGGTGGGAGGAGGGGATAATGCCGATTTATAAGATTTTGAAATTGCTTTAAAAAAATAATTTTACCAACAATTGTCTAAATTGACAAACAGAATATTAAATTTAGAAACCATTGAATGTGAGCAAAAATCTACCGGATACAAGACGAACCACAAGAAATGTTAACTCCGCAAAAATACATTCGACAAAGTTAGATATAATTATACATGTAAAGGGGTGCCAGATTTTGGAAACTGTGCGTGGAGAGGGTCTGTAGGGATTCCATATATCAATCTCCGGTTAGTAACAAAAATTGTTCAAGATAGTGACGAAAACAATGAGAAAGTTTTCCGGATTGTGGGTTGAAATGGGCTTTAGTGACTTTTTTCAAATTAGTGACTTAGTGAGTACATAGCCAAAATAGTGACAAATGTTACTAATAGTGACAATATGGAACCCCCGTTTTATGTTTTTACCATCTTTTTGCATGGGGTATATTCAAAGGGGAGAGGGAGGTCTTGCGTGGGATGTCTTCATTTTTAGGCTTTTCTGTATAAGTGGATGCACTCCTTCTAGCACTCCTTTACATGTATGTATTTAATACAATATTATGCTAATTTTAAATTATTTTTAGGAGACAATCAATAGAAATCAATAAAAAACCAATAGAAAGGCCATATTCAAGCATATTACATTCGAATACATCGCAAGCAAATTCAAACTTTGATGTAAGTATCATTTTAGTATATGTAGGGCTAAAGTTAAGTTTTTGTAACCCCCAAGGTTTCGATAAAATTCATATGCCGAAATGTTCCTCTCGATGTTTTAGGCTATGCGTATTTTTCAAAACTTTTGGGAACTCTTTCTATGAAGAGTTAGACCCAGTATCACTTTTATAGGGTATAGGCCTATTTTCAAAAATTTTTTAAATTTGTCTAAAAACCGATGGAAGTTGTCGGACATGCATAATTTACCGTTTTCCACCATGCCCGACAACTTTCAACGGTTTTTAGAAAAATTTTGAAAATAGGCCTATACCCTATAAAAGTGATACTGGGTCTAACTCTTCATAGGAAGAGTTCCCAAAAGTTTTGAAAAATACGCATAGCTTAAAATATCGAGAGGAACATTTCGGCATATGAATTTTATCGAAACCTTGGGGGTTACAAAAACTTAACTTTTTCCATTTCTGAATCTTGGTATTTTGAATTTTTTTCTAATTTATCTTACGTGAAAATGTTATGCAAGGAATCGATTACGCGCATTACCGAGCCTTGAAAATTTCCTTTTCAACTAATTCAGGGAATGGCTGGGTGAACCAAAACAAAAATCGCTTGAGCGTCATGAAAATTTTTCATGCTTCAGAAATAGAAATAGTTTTGAAGCAAAAATCACCTGAATCAAGATCAGATAAATTTTTTCATGCTTCGAAAATATGCGCAATCTATTCCTCGCATAGAATTGCTCCGTATACTTTGCTTCTGAAAAAATTTCCTATAATTTCACGGGCATCTTTGCTAATTTCAAAATCACCAGTTATTTTGTGATACCCTTTATTTTCTAAAATAGACGGGATTAATAATTCAGATATGGTTAAAGCAAAAGCAACAACAAATTCGAGAGAAAGAATTACAAAAAAAGCAAGCCGAAGAAAAAGAAAAAAAGGTAAACTTTTATCTTTCGGACATAAATATAAATAAATAGAAGCTTGAAGAAAAGAAGCGAGATGCTGAAAAAACATTTATGAAGTGGAAAGCTGAAAAGGACAAAATTCTGAAAGAAACTAAAGAAAAACAAAGACAAGAATTTATAAAGAGTGAAAAACGAAAAGAAATAGAGAAAATAGAAAAACTGAAAGAATCAGAAAAGGTATTATATAAAAATTTACATTTAATACTCCAAAGATTGAGCTATGAGAGTAATAAAATCTTTACATGCTCCTCAGACATATTAAAGAAGTAACAGATCATAGGGAGTTAAAAGTTACTCTCCCCCCCCCACTATCATTTGAGAGTCCATTCTTAGACAAAATTTATGGCGTTAATATTTTTGTGAAAAAAGTTAACTGAAAAATTTTAACCTCCTAAAACCGCTGGTGGGTGTGATACAACCAGTATAAAAACCAAACGGTACGCAGCCCCGATTAGATAAAAAATAAATACTGGTTATCACACCTTATTGAATAGCCCTTCTATTTTTTTCAAAAATGATTTTTTACATCACCCTATGGGAGTTTGGCTATGTCGCTCAATAAACTTAGGAGGGGTACAAGGTTTATTTAAAAAATTTTTAGTTGTTCGAACAATGGAAAAAGCAACGAGCGGATAAAATTTTATATGAAATTAAAAAAAGAAATGAAGAAAAATCTGATAAAGAGCGAGCAATGTCAATGGAACGAGAACAAAAGCAAAAAGATGCTGAACAATCTTTTATTCATTGGTAATATTTTGGCAGTAAAACTTTTCGAAAACCTTTTTCGAGATCAGGGCTCTGCTTAATTATATTCAATGAAAAACTCTTATATGTGAACATTTATGCGAGAATTTATTGCGCTCATTGTCTAAACACTAAAGCGCTTCAATGACCAAAGGACTCCTTATCAGGCCCGTAAGAAGAGCTGAAATTCGAGGGGCCCCATCAAAAAATTTGTAAAAATCATCAGGGTCTCTCCTTATTTTTTTCAATAAATTTTTCCAAAATTTGGAAAAAACATAAAGGAGGCCAAGGGAAATTTTTCGAATTTTTAACAATTTTGTTGAAAAAAGTTAATATTATTGACATTTTTAATTGAAACTGGATTTTTCTTCGATAATTTTGATTTTTGAACATTTTTTCACAAATTGTTGGCAAAAACATAAGGGGGGCCATTAGGAAAATTTTTTTCAATTTCTTGATTTCGGGGGGGGGGGGGAGAGACGACCGTGCCCATGGTGCCCTAATGTAAATCGAACCTGCTCCTTATCAACAGATTTTCGTTTTCATTCTCATTTTGATCAGAGTGTCTTCTTGACAAGTTTCAACTTGACTTTACAGTCACTTATATGAGCTAAATAAACCTTTAAGCTAAAAAAAATAATCCTAAATTTTATCTTTGAAAAAATTTATAGGAAAAATTCAAAAACCCAAATGGAATTAAATGAAAAGAAAAATAAACTAAAATATGAGGAAAAACAGCAAAAGGAAGAAAATGAAAATAAGGAATTTAAACAAGCGATTGCTAAAGAAGCTTATGAATTATGGATACAAATGAAGGTATCTGTTAAATAATCCTACTATTATAAACGTGTAATGTGAGTCTGTTTGTGATTACGATCTGTGGAACCTTAAATTTAAACCCTGGACGCTAAAACTAAAGTTGTAGGGGACGATGAAACGATTGACAACAAAATCATCGGAATCGGAGGCAAAAAATTTATCCAATTTTTTACCTTTGAGGTAAAAAGTAATAAACACTACAGAGTAGGGCAAATGAACCCAACATCTCACCGCAAAATTCTAAATGTAACCAACGTTTGAAATAAAAAACTTAATCGAAAAATCAACTTTACGAGGGTAATTTTATGATAGAAATCGATTGCGCGTATTTTCTAAAAAAAATTCTGCTTGACCCTGATTCAGGTAATTTTCGATTCAATGCATCAAAGCTCGGAGAAAGGGAGAAACGCTCGGAGGGGAGAAGAAGTGATGAGTCTTCATGCTCACCTCTTTGTCTCCTCTCCGTGCGCGTAGCGCTCGTCTCCCGTTAAAACAAAAAAACAGCGCCGCAGGTGAAAAATTTATTATTTTTATAGAAATGTTTGTTTTTAAGCTGAAAAAGCTTACAAAATTACGATTTTTATTGCAAAAAATGGGAAAATTTCGGGCAAAAAACATAAGGGAACCATAAATATTTTATATTTTTTCAGATTTGGGGCTCTTTTGGCGCTCCGCGCCAAAATATGACATGTTTTATTTTGAGGTACGACATGTTTTTTTCACAAAAATATTATCAAAATTTTTACAATACGACATGATTTTTTTCATCATTGTCTATAATTGTCTATTTTTTTATCAAAATGTTTCCACTACGACATATTTTACGATATGATTTTGTTCACCAAAAAAAGGCCGAAAGTATGTCATATCGTGAGACCCAAAAAAGGTCGGAAACATGTCGTATCGTGAGACCCAAAAAAAGATCGAAAATATGTCGTATCGTGAGACCAAAAAAAGGTCGAAAGCATGTATCGTAAGATTCTCTTCTTACGCACATATGGGACGTAAGTACGATCATGAAGATTTTGACAAAAATGTTAAAATCTTGACATTTTTACATTGAAACGACCAGAGACCGCTCGGAGTCATTCTCAGAGATCCCCTTCTTCAACCCTCCAAGTGTATTAGCGCTCGGCTTCCGGTACTCTTTATAATCTTCAATCGAATTTTTGAATAATAAAAATTGTATTTTAGTACAAAGAAAAAAGTTATCAAAATAGTTTGGCATATAAGATATTAGAATATGAAGATGAAGCAAAAAAGCTTTGGCCAATGCCATGGGTTCCAAATAGCAATTCTACATTTCGAACCTTTACTGGAGTAGGAAATAGAAGATACTCTTTAGAAAAGAAGCAACGTTTAGTTCCAATTCGTGCAAAATCAGCTTCAGCTATAGACAGGGTGTCCAGATCTCATCGTTGAGAGTGAGATTTTCACTTTCATACAACAAATTTTAGCCCCTAGTCTCACCTTTAGATAAAAAATCTCACTCTTATTGAAATGGTTATATGGACCCCTAGGCATAGTTTAAAATTTGTATAAAATGAATAGTTTTTAAAATAAAGTTTATTTAATTCTTTAAGTTAAATTGCAATATCTTTGCGATATTTTTTAAAGGTACGCACGGGTAATTGCAAAAATTATGTGATCAGGGGTGTTCAAGCCTCAAATTTGTTCGAGTTCGAGTCTGATCCTAACACTATTAAAACGAACCCTCGATTTTCTTCATCACACTGAGATCTCGAAAACCGTAATTTGACCTAATTTTTTTATTATCTTCTTTCTCATATTTTTGATAAGTGCAACTATATTCTTTCAGATTTTGCCCCCTCCCCCTTCATTAACTTTGACAAGAATTTTTAGTGTGAAACAAAAAGTAATTTAAAAACATTTTGTCAAAAGCCTTCGCGTGTAGTGGCTATGGCAACCAACTACTACGTAAAAGGAGCCGAGTTCTTGTTTTAGTAAAAAGTTCCCAGGGTGCCCCAAAAAAGGCACTTTTGCGATTTTTTCAAGTCTTTAATTTTTACCAAAAAACCCTATAGGATGTTTTTCTAATGAGGAATCGATTACGCACATTGCCGAGCCTTGAAAACGCTTTCGTGATCCTGATTCAAAGAAGAGATGTGTTTATTGAAGAGAAAATAGGCTAATATAGGGTCAAGGAAGTGTTTTTAAGCCCGGGTAATTCACTCAATGGCATTAGGTCATTTCCGCTCGGTCTCTCAGTTTACATATACAAAATAGCAATATAAAACAACCGGAATTAAAAATCTTGGGGACCCCTTAAAAATTGAAAGGGTTATAGACAAAATCTTTTTCACCAATTATGGACTCTGCAGAACAGATCTATAATTATTTATTCTTTTATATATCAATATTATAATGTTGAGGCACTTGTGCTATTAATCTATAATCAATATATAAGCAACTATTAATTAAAGTAACTGTTCTTCCTTCAGCTTTGGCTCTCCTTACTTCCATTCTTAATTGTTGTTCGGATAACATAGGCATGTTATGGCTAACTAAAGCTCCAGCTTGCTGCATGATCATAGCAATACCCATATTAGCACCCATTGTCCTAAAATTTCAACAAAAAATTTTGGACAATTTTTATAAAAATTTTACCGGGGTAGGTTATGGGGTGGGGGGAGGTAGGTCATCGGTCCCTGGCCAACTTCGGTGCCGGGGACCGATGACCTACCCCCCCCCCCATTTCTTAAAAAAAAGGTCACCAATCTGCGGAAAGGGGGAGGGTGGGTCATAAAAAGAAAAATTTTCAACCGGGGTCTGTGCAACTGTGATCTCGAATTACGCCGATGTTACAGATGTCGACGTCGCAAACGTCGACGTTATAGACGCTGACGTCACAGACGTCGATGTTAACAACGCCGACATTACAGATGTCGATGTTACAGGCGCAATCATCACAGATTTCGATAAAAAATAATATAGCTATTGTGTTCCCATAGTCGAAAACCCTCAAGTATAAAACATCAGCACAGGAAACGCTAAAATAGCCGAGATACGGCAACCCCTTTGACAAAAAAATAAAAATTGAATTTTAAAATTTTTTAGGGGGTACCCCAAATTTTTTTGTTTCCTGCACCCCTACATCCTAACTACTAATTATTAAAAAAGACCGCATGTCAATCCGATTTACCGCTCCTGAGATCGCTACGACAGATATACGGACGGACAGAAACATTGGTTTTTTAAATTTCTGATTTTTGAGGGGATCTAATAATTTTTTTAAATTGTCTCTAAAAAGTACAATCCCAAAACAAGGGGGATCAAGAGGTATAGACCCCCGAACCTGGATTCTCACTACGTGCCTGATTTTAATATCTCAGTGACATTGTAAAAAACATAAAAAATTCAAATTTTTAGGCTTTTCTTTAGTTTTTCATGCAAAAATAACATTGCCATTTTGTTCACCTAAAATTACCCCCAAGGGTCGAAAACCGAAGAAATTAAACCAAAGGAAAAAAACGCAAAAATTTTTGGACACAGATGGGAGTCGAACCAATCAAGTGTCTATTATATGCAATAGCTTGCAATTGGCACTGCGCCATGGCAGTTTGCACTACGACTAATTGTTTGAAATTTTCACCTGCCGTTCACAAATTTCTATTCTAAAACGTATTTGGGGGGGGGGGGTTTCTTATGAAATAGCTAGTCACTAAAACGCATCATGGTCCCTCTACCAATGTAAGTGTTGAAAGTCGTATGTTTAGATAGAACTTCTCAAAAATCTTGAAAGTCTATCTGTATAAAATAATAATACTTACGATCGTCGCTTATCTAATCTCTTGTCTCCTTCATCCTCGTATGGTGAAGAAAAACAATTTCCCATGATAACAATACAAGTTACAGTGAAGATTAAAATTTGTTGGTCTGATGAGGGTTAATAAATAATATATATAGATACATATATAGATAAAATAAAAATATTTTTAACTAACATCAGCATATAAGCATTGAATAAGTAAATGCAGCAAAGAAGTTGATTAAAGCCAAAATGTACCCTTTTGAAAATGCAATCAGCAAATTCAATAAAAGACTAAATCTATTCCGATTATGCATAAAGCATAGCAAATGACTTTAGGTTATCCTCCTACCATAGGTGAAAAGGGATGTAGATTTATGCCATCTATACTCAAATTTCGTACCGAAGGTCATAGCATTAAAAATATGATGGGAAATACAATATGCTAGTGAGGTGGAAAAACTGGTCAATAAGGAAGCCAAGAAGAGCGTGTGCTATGATTTTTTAAAGCTCCAATTCATCGACTTCATGACAATGGGTATAGATCAGCTGCGAAAAAGTATTTTGCATTCAAATTTTGATCTTTTACAAATTGTAAAATTTTTAGGTACGTTCGGTATGAAATAAAGTGCAGCGCAAAGCTTCCAAAAATCTATATTCAATGGGACGGAAACGAAGCCAAGCTGAATGCGTTAAAAAATGATGTGGAAGATCACTACCGGTACGACAACGTAATCTTGGATTTTGTGAATAAGCTCTACGAAAACGACATGGACGCTCGGGTTTTCCCCTTCGGCACTGCATGTACCAACCCATACCGGTATGGCAGGGAATATTATTATTTCAGTAGATATTTTATTTGAGTAGATAAAATTGTAAAGAATGCGCCACAACAAGTTCAATTTCGAATAATCAAGTTATGGTTTGAATTTGTTTATATATTACAACGAAAACCCTTTTAATTAAGTTCCAACTATATCCTATTTTTCTTTCAAACTAATTAAAAAGGTTTTTCGTGGGAGCGGTCGATTGGAAAAGTGTGTAAAAACTCGATTCGTTGTTTTGGCGATTGTTATTTACGTTTTTTTGTCCAGAAAATTTTCAGGAAAGCGTAAAATTTATCAAAGACAATTTTCTGCCATTTTTCAATTGCTGTTTTACTTTGGTGCAATATTGTGGTTGTTTTGTGGTATAAATTGAATGAAGAAAGTTTCAGTTTTGATATTTTATCGGGTTTCCACCCGCGCTTACTTTCCTATTTTAGACCGTTTAGTTCAGCGTCACGAGAATTCAGAAACGTGACAACGTATACTCAACGAGAGCGATCGCGAAGACCTGCGGAAATCCATTGCGCGTTTGGTGAAATAGAAGTTCAGTGCCTTGTAGTATAAGACCCAGGGGAACCCCAAGACTTCAGGATTTTACAAAATATTTATTTTAGTATATTTATTGGAGTATGTTTATTTGAGTAGATAAAATATCCTACTACATTAAAATTCACTATGGCTCAAGGATTTGTAGGTAAATGCGTTATGATAAATTTTTTCAAGGCAAATTCACTATGAACAAAGCTTTACAGTCAAATACACTGGCATTAATAGATTCATAGGTACAGATGGGCCAACATTTACGAGACAAATTACAAATATCAAGGGACAAGGGGTCTTCATTAAGTTAACAACTTCCGAGCCTTGTGATGACGTCATATGGTGTCATGGATTTCCACGCCACCCGTTTTTCGTGACACCCTATTTTGCAATACTACATGTACAACTCAGTGCCTCTGTGGGGGCGGCATCCCTTTTATCTTTCGGATTTAGAAAAATTTCGATTGAAAGAGGAAAACGCAGGGTTTGACGCACAAAACTATTTAAAGTACCTTTATCGGATACACTACATCATGTCTGGAATCAAATACACTACATCATTTCATATTGCTAGTTTTCCAAGAATTCAATATTGTTTATTCAAAGAAAATTCGTATAATTCAATTCTCATGCACACGCCATTTAAAAGCAAAACTGTGTTTATGGGTTGTGAGAATTATGCAGTAATTTTACGTGACACTTGTTGAGTTTACATCAAATACAAGCTATAGTCGAAATCCGCTTTCGTTTTTGCTAATATTAGGACGTTAAATAAATTCTGTCCGCTGAAACTATAGGCAATATTTTGCTGAGAGCGAAGAAAAATTTTTTGAGGCTAGATCCTAAGAGCAACAATAGTAAATGAACCTATTTGGTTGTTTCAAAAGTTCCTGGCCAAGCACAAAATTCGTTTTATTTCAACAACTTGGTATAAAAAGTTTCCCTTCCTCAAACTTGCCTCGGTGGTGCAGTGACAAAGCAGCGGCTTCGTGGCCACAAGGTCGCGGGTTCAAATCCCGCTTGGAGCCAATTTGGTTCTAAATTAGCCAATTTAGAACCATTGGCTAATTTGGAACCAAATTGACTCCAAGCGGGATTCGAACCCGCGGCCTTGTGGCCACGAAGCTGCTGCTTTATCACTGCACCACCGTGGCAAGTTTGAGGGAGGGAAACTTTTCATACAAGTTGTTGAAATAAAACGAATTTTGTGCTTGGCCAGGATCTTTTGAAACAACCTAATACTACCATAAACGTTTAATGTGTGTAAATTTGGATCTTGAACTTTCAGGGCATATATTCATATTTTAAATAAATTTAAATATTTATTCTTTTTGTAGTTGTACAAAGGTTGGTAAAAATTTGGGTTTAAATTGTTTGATTATGGTATTCTTATATGTTACATTAATTATTTCTATATTATTCAAAGAATCTTGTTTGACTCATTTTCCTAGTTTTGCTGTGCTTCATTATCCCACCAAAATCGAGTTAGTTTTTGTAAATAAAAAGTTTAAAAAAATATATATGAGTTTTCCATGACATTAAGTCATCCAACATGATTAATGTCATTGTCATTTTCGAAGTGATTTTCGAAAAGACAAAATATGTATTTGTCATTGTCAGTAGTTTTAAAAAAGCGATATCTCGAAAATTCGAACTTCTCATGGCACTTGGCAAAATGTGTTTATAACATGAATATTAGGCAAAAAGAAACAATTTGATACATTTAAGGTAGTGTAAAACTTTAAAAATGCCCATTTTTGCCTCGGTATTCCGATTTTTCACATGTGCATGAAGCGTGTACGAAGCGTGCTTTGGGTCATAAAAAAATTCAATTTTAAGGCTTTTTCAAAAAATTTTTACATTTTGTGCTCTGTATTAGTTCTTTAAAAAATTCTTTTGAAGCAGTCAATTTGTTTAGAAATTCATCGAGATATGATCGATTTTGTAGACACAACTCCATAGCAAAAAAATTGAGTACGCCTCAATCGGCAATTTCGGGAATCTTCAAAATTCTCTAAAAAATACCGTAGATTAAGTAAAATTTTTTGCAGTGTTCATTAAAATCTAATAACAATGAAAAAAATTCACAGCACATAAACTATATAGCACATAACATATATTTGATATATTTTAGAAGATCTTATCTTCAGATTCGACGTGTCCCAGCTTCATATATGGAAATATTAAAGGCACGAACAAGAAGATCGAATAATTTATCAAATCTAATGCGCATTGGCAAGCGTTCATTGAAAATTAAAGGTATAATCTTATAAAAGCAGTTTTTTGAGTCGTCAAAATTTGCGAGTCTGTTTTTTATCCAGGGTATAAAAACGAGGACTCATTAGTACACAGGACACAATGTGTACTGTGTCCATAATACAGGGCACAATATGTCCAATGTTCTGTATTAAGGACTTACAAGGAGCATCAGGTTGGTGTCAGACACGAAATTTTTTGAAACCGATATAAATCGAAAGAGAACTTCCACTTCGATCACAAAAGTGAAGAAAATTTTTGCAAACAAGCTTTCTATTCAGCAGAATTGTCATTTTTTCAAATTACGCTTTGTACTTAGTCAATTTACAACAAATCCCAACAATAAGCCCGTCGTGGCCAAGTGGGTAGTATACTCGCCTTGTGTTTTTTTGTTCCATCTTGAAGACTTCCACCTTGAAGACTTTTTTTGCATTTTTGCAAAAAAATTAAATTAAATTTTTAAAAAAAAAGCAATTCAAATGAAAAATTCGTTAATTAATTTTTTTAATTTACAAACCCACTCATGGAACGAAATTTTCACACGAATGAAAATTTGTAAAGATATGGTCAAAGCATCGTGACTGCTTACACCAATTTTTTTGTTGCAAAAATGCAAAAAACAAAAGTCTTCAAGGTGGATTCGAAACTGGAGCAAAAAACACAAGGCGAGCATACTAACAACTTGGCCACGACGAGCTTATTTTTGAGATATGTTGTATATTGACTAAGTATTTAAAAAGAATTGGGTTGCTAGTCATTCGGGAACATAATTTTTGATTCTGTTCAAGCAGATCCATCCCTGTCCCCATCCTGGTGAGATTTATTATTATTGTTACTAAATTTCGTTTTAGAAAATCGATATACGTCCTTACCTCAATACGAGTTTTTTTATCGGGCGAATGGTCTTCCGTTCGAATGAAATCCTTAATTTTGTTTTTAAACCATTGTGAATTTTTTATCAGAATATTTATATGTTGTTGGATTGTTTGATAAATAACGAGCTTTTGATGATTTAATCGAATCTTTATAAAAATGACTCATAATGATCTTTGCAACTGAGCTTGATTTTCCCTCCAACATGCATCCCTGCGTGGTCGTGTTGGCGGGAAAATCAAGCTCAGTATTTATGTAGCTTGATTTTCCCTCGAGGAGTGCCGCTAGGAGTCACTCTCGCAGAAGTCGCGAGCGCGGTACTTACTTATAAAAAACAAGTAATAAATAAATAAATAAAAACTCAAAATAAATTGTTTCTTTGACAAGAAAGAGCATACTCATAAAACATATTTAGGAGACAAATCTAAGAAATTATAATGAGAGCTTTGAAATATTTCTATTTTTGTTTGTGTTTTAAAAATTATGTTTAAGTTTATTCAAAATTTACAAAATACTTTATAAAACATAAAAGTTAAAGTTCAGGCGGAAGAAAGCGTCTTTGAGATGTACGTGGATGCACGGGTGGTGCAAATTCTCTAATATTCAATTTAACTTCGTAATCAGTATCATCAGCTTGAGACATCTGATTAGAAATGAAAGTGAAAATTTGGTTATTAAAAGCATGAATTCGTCGAATTTTTTCAATTATTTCAACCATAGGCTAAAATTATAAATAGATAAAACATATTGTCTCAAAAATTTGTAGCGCTGGTGACTCTCGACTCCAGCGCTAGTATCTCTTAATGTTTCATTTTGAGATTGATCAAATTCGCATATCACAACTTAAGATTTCATTCAAAGAAAACAATATTTTCATAAGGATTTTCTCCATCGCGCAAAGTTTTTCAAAAAAGTGATGTTCTATAAAGTTTTTTGCCTTGATCTCAGGAATTCAACAAAACAAAAATTAGCCCAAATGGATTTGAAATGACTGAGATATGGTTTAAAACGAAAAAATACGAGAAAAATCTTTGTAAGGTCTGTAGAAAAAATTTTCTTCTCCATCAACCGCTAGAAATAGCGCTAAAAATATTGTCTCTTGATCAACTAAGATAATACATTTGACTTTTGATTGAAAATTGAAAAAAATCCCTTTTTTATTGAAAAAAATCCCAGGATCTATGTTGCTTGTAAGAAGGTCAACTTAATTCTAATCTACTATTCTAATCTACTTACAAATCCTATTGTTTTCAAATCTTTTGTTGATCCAGTTTGCGATTTTGTGGAGTGAGGGTTGGCTCGATAAACACGAACAAGATGATATGAAAAGTCCAATACTTCAAATCGTTTTTGTTGTCCTA
>JAQGBS010000623.1:0-20112 GCA_034698545.1 Acrobeloides obliquus
TGGGGGCCACGAACCCGCTGCTTTGTCACTGCACCACCGAGGCTGGAAAATGGAGAAACATCTTTTCAACCCAAGTTATTCTGGGAAAAAAGAATTTCTCTAGAATTCCCCAGATGGATTTATCCAGTTTCTCTGGATCCGGATAATTCTATTTTCCAACCCTGGATATAAGCGCCCCTCCCCCTGAAAAAATTTCCAACAAATGCAATCGTCGAAAATTTCCAACGCATTTACGACGAATAGCGCGATTTAGCGCTGAAATATATCTATCAGCTAGCATTGATTTCCAACGCATTTCTGATAAATAGCGTTGTTTAGCGCGAATCCTAATCACGACTGATCAAAGAGCTGCATTTTTCACCGAACCTTTTTTTCTCATTATGGGACGCCGTGTGTGGCCTCAATTTGAAGCGATATTAATGTTTAAACTTGTTCGATTGTTTTGTACTGCGTTATGATAAAAATTTTACTTGTCAAGAAGTATACATTTTTAAATAAATTTCGTTATTTTTAAGAAAAAATTTTTATTTTTGTTTCCTTTTTAAAGTTTTTTCACCAAAATTTCGTATTTTTTCAATAAAAATAATATTTTTTCAATTTTTTACACTAAATGCTATTTTTTCATCAAAAAGCGTCAAAATTTCTCCATTTCAAAAATACGATTTTTTAAAACTTTTCATAAAGAGTCGTCCCCCCAGCCTGAAAAAAGCATGGTCTCCCCCCTTTCCAACCTAAAAAAGAGTCGTGCTCCTCCAAATCGGAATCCTAGCTACGGCCCTGGGTCATGCTCAGTGTTCATTTTGTATACAATACATTTTAAAGACCTTAAAATGTATTGTATTGTATACAGTACAGTACATAATTACAATTTTTAAAAATGTATACATTTTTAAAATACAGTATAGTACAAAATAAGAAAATACATTTTTAGATACAAAACAAATACATTTTAAGAAAATGTAATGTATTGTATTTTTTTAATAGGCAATGTCTGAAGTAAATTTGAATTTGCCGCCAAGACTCTGATTCAAATTCTTGGCGGGAAATTCAAAGTCAAATTCAATTCCAAAAATCGCCAACTTCAAACGCGATTATCTCGACAACGATAACGATTCAGAATTTACTGTAAAAACAAAAAAATTTTCATGAATTTTCCGAATATGTATAAATTATGGCAAAAATTAAAATTATTTGATTTTAACAAAAATACATTTTAACAAAATGTACTTTTGTACTGTACTGTATTTTCTAGATACAATACAAAATTGCTTATTTTGTACTGTATACAAAATAAATACAATACATTTTAACAAATGTAATTTTGTATACAAAAGTACAGTACAAAATAAGCAGATACAAAATGAACACTGGTCATGCCTCATATGAAAAAATCAAAAATGTCAATTTGAACTTATAAAATGATAACAAACTTGAAAATTGTTATTTTTTAGTAAATTTTCGGGAAACAAGTTGACTCTTTGTCCTGCGATTATAATAAATTAAAACAAAAAACCTCTATATAAGTGCACCCTCCCTCCATTTTGATATAAGCGCCCCTCTCTAAGGGGCGCTTATATCGAGGTTTGACTGTATTGCATTTTTACAAAAATAATGAAACAAATTTTAAATAAGGATAACTATTTATAACTTATATACATAAGAAATTAGGGATATGAATAACCAATTTTTTTTCTAAGATTTTTTTTATGACTATGTCAATACTCTATCGCTGTTTAAAATCTTTTCTCCTTAACGCTGTTTTCGCTGACAAGGAGAGCTCACGAAGTGTGTAACCCAGATTTCTCTGATTTCAACGCTAAAAATTTTAAGAGATGATATCTCGAAAGTTCGGCCGTAGTGCTAAAAAAAAAAGATCCTCAAGTGTCGGGTCCTCAAATGTCGGTCCTCAAATGGTAATTCTCACGTGTTGGTACGCCTCTAAAACACCCTAGATAATTTTTTTCGGCTAAAATTTCTATCTGGCCGATGTATTCCAATATGGAGAACATTTCTAGTGTGATTTTGAAAAAATCTGAGAAACTTCGATTTTTGAGCCTTTTTTTCATGGTGGCCGTGAGAGGGGTCGAAAAAAATTTTTCGAATCACTAGAAATTTTTTCCATATTGGAATACATCGGCCAGATAGAAATTTTGGCCGAAAAAAATTCGTCTTGTATTTGCGAGTCCTGAAAATACTTGCCTGATTCAGGGAAAAATTGTATTTTTGATGGGAAAATGGTCGTTTTTAGCATTTTCAAAAACCCAATTTGTCCCTGAATCATGGCCAGGGAAGCATTTTCATGTTCAGGAATACATATCAATTCCCATAAACTTACATTTGAAGCATAAAATTACATTAGAAAAATAAATTTCCGAGTTATAAAAATCCACTTTTTTGGTACACTCTGTAAATAATTTTTAGCACCACAAAAGGGATCAAGTGATGCCTCAACCAGGAACGGCGCCAAGGTGGTGCACGTGCACTACCCTTCTGACCAAAAATGTAAAATTTTTCCAAAGGGCCCCCTTATGTTTTGGGCAGAGTTCAAAATTTTTTCGCGCCTTGGCGCGATCAAATTTTTAGATTTGGTTTGGTCAATTGTTATTTTTATGTTTAACTAATAAAATTTCGTTTAAAACAAGTTGAATTGTTGGCTTTTTGATATTATGGATCGGGTGCACCACCCTTCCAAAATCTTTGGCGCCGTCCCTGGCCTCAACAACATGTCCAAAAACGCTTAGCTTCATAACTGATTGTAAGTTAAACGCAGACCAATAGCCAGAACCAAGGGCATAGATGTAGGAGGGGGAGGAGAGGACACTAGTGCTCATCCCCCATTCGATGAGCATCAGCGTCCCCCCCCCCAAAAATTCTTCAAAAATCGAAAAATTCATCAAAATTTAAAAAATTTGTAAAAAATTGAAAAATTTGTCAAAAATGAATTTTCAATTTTTGACGAATTTTTCAATTATGATGAATTTTTCGAGTTGTCAAAACTTGAAAATTCATTTTTGGCAAATTTTAATCTAAAACTGAAAATTCAATAAAAATTGACAAATTCATTAAAAATTGAAAATTCATTTTTGACAAATTTTTCAATTTTTGAATAACTTTCGATTTGTGAGGAATTTTTCAATCTTTGATGAATTTCCAATTTTTTATGAAAATTCGTTAAAAATGAATTTTTAATTTTTGATGAATTTTCAACTTTTGACGAATTTGAAAAACTTTATTCTTTATTTTATGAAATTTTCTCCAAAGCATCAAGATTTTTATTTTATAATGTTTTATTAAATCGTTTCAATAAATAAACTTAATTTTACCTGGGTACAAGCTCTTCATTTCAATGTTGAAACTCGTTTGAAAAATTTTTTTTTTGCAATTTTGTTTTGCTCATAACCTTTTACGGTTAGATTTTCAAGTGGTGCTATAAAAGCAAAAAATGCTTCAAATTTTGTGTTCTATCAAATGGTATCAACTCCCCAAAATTAGACAGTTTCTTTAAATATCTCATGTGTATTTTTTTAACTTACTTTTTAAGCAAAAAATGGAAACTTTTATCTGTTTAATGATGACAATGTTTGGACACTCAACAATCGAACAGTTATTTCGGGGCCGAAGAAAATCTCGCAAGTTTTTCCAAATGGCCCAGAGTATGTTAATGCAACTGTAACATCTCGTGATTTAACAGTGCTCCTTGAAGAAAGAACTTTATATGGGTATAATCAAGATGAGGTCACTGGAGAGTTTAAGTATGCTTTTTGTATAAGATATAACGCATGAAAACGCTTTTTTGATCCTGATTCAGGAAATGGAGTTGGTATATTAACGCGAAAGTCGAAAAAATTTCTATTTTCGCTCAGAAATCATCCATCTGGGGGTAATTTTATGCGGGGAATTGATTGCGCATATTTTCTAAGCATGAAAAATTATCTTGACTCTGATTCAATCAATGGAGTTGGTTTATGGGCGAAAAAGAAAATTTTTCGATTTTCGTGTCAATACATCGAATTCATTACCTAAATCAGGGTCAAGATAATTTTTTCATGCTTAGAAAATGTGCGCAATCGATTTCCCGCATAAAATTACCCCCATGTGGATGCTTTCCGGACGAAAATAGAAATTTTTTCAATTTTCGCGTCAATACATCGAATTCATTTTCTGAATCAGGGTCAAGGAAGCTTTTTCATGCTTCGGGAATGCGCACAATCAATTTTCCGCATAAAATTACCTTATATGACTCAGTGACCAATTGAACTTTTTAGAGTTGCCAAAGGATTTCCTGCAAAATTGCATGAACTAGTCTTATTCTTTCCTGTTGCAGCATTTCCATTATCTGCACCTCCTCCTTGTCCATTTATGGTCTAACTGTTGCTCACAATTAATGAAATTCATGTCTCTCAAAGGATTCAATATTTTTATCAGTTCTTTGTTAATCAACGAGTGGTTGGAAAGCTAAACGAGCATCGCTCTGATTTGATTCAATCAATATTTTTTTGTTGATTACATTTATTGTAAAAAAATTATTTCCTTCCGTTTTTGTATTAAATTTGCACAATTATATAAATAATCCAACAGTTTAAACGTAAGAAATATATGCCATAGTCTTCAATTTCTAAAAAGTGAGTTTTTGATCAATATAGAAGGTGATATTTTACAGATTTCTTAGAATCATGAGCTTGGAGTCAGACATTTCTAAATATGCGGAGCTATTGGACAATGTCAATCAATTGAATTTTCCGGACAATAGTGAAACATACCAATTTAACATAAACGATCTACAGAATAAAGGCACTATTTGTACGAATTTTAATGCAGTAATCGAGCATTACGAATTTTGTCCATTAAAATTACCACTAGTTGCGAAAATTCTAAAAATCCCAATATATCGAAAATTCCCAAGATATCGGAGAGAAATTAAAGAAGATCGATTTAAAGCATTAATCAAAGAAGTGGAAATACTTCGCGAGTTGTCCCATTGCATTAATGTAATCGATTTCTATGGGTATGCTATATGTAAAGAAGAAGTTTGGATTTTTATGGAACTTATGGAAGTTTCACTTGAAAATTTGTATAAACATTTTGAAAAATTGTATCCGGAGAGGCGATTTTCAAGGGAAATTGTAATACCAGAGAGCGTAATCGAAGTTATTGCCTATAATATATTAAACGCTTTATCATTTTGCGCAAAACAAAAGGTCATGCATCGAGATGTGAAACCAAGAAATATTCTAGTCAACCAAAAGGGTGAAGTGAAGATTTGTGATTTCGGTGCATCAGAGATATTAGAATCAGGTAAAGATCTTTAAGAAAGGAATCAACTCAACAACCTTAATTCTAGAATCGAAGGCAACCGATTTTATGGGAACGTTGCTATATATACCACCGGAAAGATTTAATAGTGATCAAAAACCTTATGATGATCGAACTGATATTTGGAGCCTAGGAATCACTTTAGTCGAAATTATTTATGGAGGTATCCCCTATGATGTCAAAGAATTTGATTCAAGATTCGATTTTGGTCAAATAACGAATGCCATAAAAAATGCAAAAGGTGATGAAATTATAAGCCAATGTGTTAGTAAAAATTATTCGATAGCATTGCAATTATTTATACAAGGATGTCTAATGGAATTAAGCTTAAGACCAAGATATTCAGAACTTATGAAAAGTTTGTTGTATAAATCGATTGAGTATAAAAATGGCAAAGAACATATCATGAAGTTGTTTATAGAGATTTATTTGGTAATTAGATAGTTTATATACAGGGTGCGTAAAAAGTATCCAGAGAAAAAAGTGGCATAACTTTTTACAGAGAAAAGATTTTCGAATAATTTTGGACTCATTAGAAAGCTCGTGACCTTAGCTGTTGAATTGCATCAAAACCATTCCGTAAAACTGTCTTAATCAAAAGTTTATGACCAAAGCAATTGGAAGCCAAATCGTCCTTTGGCACGCTACTATTTTTACAGAAATTAATTTTAGCATAGCTTATAAATGAATAGGTTTTATGCCATGATTTTTGTGTTTTTCGGTAGCTTTTTGATCAGCTTTCAAATTTGATCGAGATCATTTTGTAGGAATGCTTCTATAAAAAGTTGTATCGATATCAATTTCTTAAGAAACCCAAAAATTTGAAGTTGTGAATTGACACTTGACGCTATTTTTATCATAGTTTGTGTTAGAAAAGGTTTATGGCATAGTCTTGGTATCATTTTAAGCTCATGAATTCTATTTTTAAACGATACCAAGGCCATTTGATGAGATCCTCTTTATCTTTTTAGTTCTCGGAAAGTTACTACAAGCTTAGTAGCGTGCCAAAGGATAATTTGACTTCCAAATGTTTTGGCCATAAACTTTTGATTAAAGTTTACGAAATGGTTTTGATGCAATTCAACAGTAAGGTCACGAGATTTCTAATGATACCAAAATTATTCGAAAATCTTTTCTCCATAAAAAGTTTTGCCACTTTCTTTTTGACCGAACACTTTTTACGCACCCTGTAAGTGTGGTGCACATAGCGAAAGAATAACTTGATTTGCTCGTATCTCAAACACTTTTAACACGTTGACGACAATGCGGATTTATCTTTTTCTGATGCGTGGGACCAACGCTTTTTCTGGGTTTATTTTTTCTTGACCCACCGATGGGTCAAACCGTCCCACGTGGCCTATTTTTTTCATATAACGGCAGAAGGTCATTTCAATAAGTTTTTGCTCTTTGATAAGTTCGACAAATGGAAACGATGAAAACGCAAGATTGGAAACAGAAAAATTACATCGTTGTCTAGCCTAGCTGTCAAACTTTTGTCCCTCATTATATGCTCATGAAATTTATTCCCCTTGATAAGTTCGACAGGCAGGCTAGACAACGATGTAACTTTTTGAAGCAAAAAAATTAAAAATAATAAATCCTTTTTCTTGCCTACGAGTCTTACAATATTATTGTGACTTAATTTAGAGGTTTAATTCAAGAAATTGCGGAAGTCCGACATACTTACAAAAAAAATTAAATTTTCGCACATGACCCACCGGTGGGTCATGTGGTTCCATGTGGCCAAAAAAACTTGACCCACCCGTGGGTCATGTTGTCGTCAACGTGTTAAGTATTTTTTGCAGTTTTTTAGGTGATGAATGAAATAAAATAGGACCGGAATCATCGAAAATTATTGAAATTCACATAAATTAGCATAAAAATTTTTAACTTTAAAGTTTTATAAATCAATTTTTTGATTTTAGAAATATGCTGAAAATTTTTTACTTTACATTCTGATGAATTTTAAACCCTTTAACAGGTGCAAAAAACCGCCCTACCAGAATATCAAGAAAATAAATTTCTAGAATGTTTCTAAAGCCGAAGAATTTGATTTACAAAACTTTAAAGTTAAATATTTTCACATTAATTTATACACATTTTGATACTTTTGAAAGATTCTGAATTATCTTTGCTATCACCTAAAAACTGCACAAAAAATACTTAAAGGTATTCAAGTGCAATAAAATCAAATTAGTCTTACATTAATTGCTGCATTCTATATTTAAAAAGCAATTATTCTAGAAATCTAAAAAAATTGGGAAGAATCCGTTAGATGCAAAAGATAATTTAAATAGGGGGCGTGCACTACATGTATTAGGAGAATATAATGAAGCTATAACGAACGAATCTATAGAGAATATGACAAAGGGCATCGAAATGAATCCTACCTCTGCAATTGGTTATAAAATCAGAGGAGATGCACAAAGCAGCTTCGGAAAATATAACGAAGCTATAGCAGATTATACGAAGGCTATTGAATTGATTCCAACCAATGCTTATAACTTTGCAAATGCTTATAACGACAGAGAAATTGCACAAAATAGCATAGCAAAATATAACGAAGCTATGGCAGATTATACGAAGGCTATTATATTAAAACCAAACTATGAAGATGTTTATAACAACAGAGGAGATGCACAAGAAAAATTGGGAAAATATAACGAAGCTATAGCAGATTATACAAAGGCCATCAAATTTGATCCTACATTTGCATATGCTTATAACAATAGAGGAAATGCACAACAAAGCTTAGGAAAATATAACGAAGCTATAGAGGATTATACAAAAGCCATCAAATTGAATCCTACTTTTGCATATGCTTATAACAACAGAGGAAATGCACAAAAAATCTTAGAAAAATATAACGAAGCTATAGCAGATTATACGAAGGTTATTGAATTGAATCCAACATATGCAAATGCTTATAACCTCAGAGGAGTTGCACAATATAGCTTAGGAAAATATAACGAAGCTATAGCAGATTATACAAGGGTTATTAAATTAGATCCTACTGATGAAGAGGCTTATAACAACAGAGGAAATGCACAAAAACGCATAGGAAAATATAACAAAGCTATAGCGGATTATAAAAAAGCTATTGAATTGAATCCTAATTTTGCAAATGCTTATTACAACAGAGGTTTTTCAAGATATGAACTAAGAGAATATAATGAGGCTATAGTGGATTATACAAGGGCTATAGAATTGAATCCTACCTTTGCAGATGCTTATAACAACAGAGGAATTGCACAAAACATCTTAGGAAAATATAACAAAGCCATAGCAGATTATACAGAGGCTATCAAATTGAATCCAACCTTTGCAGATGCTTATAACAACAGAGGAGTTGCACAAAATAGCTTAGGAAAATATAATGAATCTATAGCAGATTGTACAAAAGCAATTGAATTGGATCCAACCTATGCAGGTGCTTATTACACCAGAGGAAATGCACAAAACATCTTGGGAAAATATAATGAAGCTATAGCGGATTATACAAAGGCTATTGAATTGAATCCAACATATGCAAATGCTTATAATACCAGAGGAATTGCACAAAAAATCTTAGCAAAATATAATGAAGCTATAGCAGATTGTACAAAAGCTATTAAATTGAATCCAATCTATGGAGATGCTTATTATACCAGAGGAATTACACAAAAAGAATTAGGACAATATAACAAAGCTATAGCAGATTATACAAAGGCTATTGAATTGAATCCAACCCATGCAAACGCTTATTACAGCAGAGGTCTTTCACGATATGAACTAAGAGAATATAACGAAGCTATAGCGGATTATACAAAGGCTATTGAATTGGATCCAACCGATGCAGATGCTTATACCAACAGAGGAATTGCACAAAACATCTTAAGAAAATATAATGAAGCTATAGCGGATTATACAAAGGCTATTGAATTTAATCCAACCCATGCAAAAGCTTATTACAGCAGAGGAATTGCACAAAAAGAATTAGGACAATATAACGAAGCTATAGCAGATTATACAAAGGCTATTAAATTGAATCCAACCCATGCAAACGCTTATTACAGCAGAGGTCTTTCACGATATGAACTAAGAGAATATAACGAAGCTATAGCGGATTATACAAAGGCTATTGAATTGGATCCAACCTATGCAGATGCTTATTACAACAGAGGAATTGCACAAAACATCTTGGGAAAATATAATGAAGCTATAGCGGATTATACAAAGGCTATTGAATTGAATCCAACCAATGCAGATGCTTATTACAACAGAGGAATTGCACAAAAAGAATTAGGACAATATAACGAAGCTATAGCAGATTATACAAAGGCTATTGAGTTGAATCCAACCCATGCAAACGCTTATTACAGCAAAGGTCTTTCACGATATGAACTAAGAGAATATAACGAAGCTATAGCGGATTATACAAAGGCTATTGAATTGAATCCTACGTATGCAAATGCTTATTACAGCAGAGGAAATGCACAAAACATCTTAAGAAAATATAACGAAGCTATAGCAGATTGTACAAACGCTATTGAATTGAATCCAACCAATGCAGATGCTTATTATACCAGAGGAGTGGCACAGAAAGAATTAGGAAAATATAACGAAGCTATAGCAGATTATACAAAGGCTATTGAATTGAATCCAACCCATGCAAACGCTTATTACAGCAGAGGATTTTCACGATATGAACTAAGAGAATATTACGAAGCTATAGCAGATTATACAAAGGCTATTGAATTGGATCCAACCTATGCAGGTGCTTATTACAACAGAGGAAATGCACAAAACATCTTAAGAAAATATAACGAAGCTATAGCAGATTGTACAAACGCTATTGAATTGAATCCAACCAATGCAGATGCTTATTATACCAGAGGAGTGGCACAGAAAGAATTAGGAAAATATAACGAAGCTATAGCAGATTATACAAAGGCTATTGAATTGAATCCAACTCATGCAAATGCTTATTACAGCAGAGGTCTTTCACGATATGAACTAAATGAATATAACGAATCTATAGCAGATTATACAAAGTTTATTGAATTGAATCCAACCTATGCAGGTGCTTATTACAGTAGAGGAGATCTACAAAAAAAATTAGGAAATTACAGCGAAGCTATAGCAGATTATACAAAGCCTATTGAATTGAATCCTACCGATAAATATGCTTATTACAGGAGAGGAAATCTACAAAAAGAATTAGGAAATTACAACGAAGCTATAGAAGATTATACAAAGCCTATTGAATTGAAGCCTACTGATGCATATGCTTATTACATTAGAGGTGACCTACAAAAAGAATTAGGAAATTACAACGAAGCTATAGCAGATTATACAAAGCCTATTGAATTATATCCTACTTCTTCATCTGCTTATTACAATAGAGGAACTCTACAAAAAAAATTAGGAAATTACAACGAAGCTATAGCAGATTATACAAAACCTATTGAATTGAATCCTACTTATGTATATGCTTATTACAGGAGAGGAGATCTACAAAAAGAATTAGGAAATTACATTGAAGCTATAGCAGATTGTACAAAGGCTATTGAATTAAATCCAACCGATGCAAAAGCTTATTACAGCAGAGGTCTTTCACAATATGAACTAAGAGAATATAACAAAGCTATAGCAGATTATACAAAGGCTATTGAATTGGATCCAACCAATGCATTTGCTTATTACAACAGAGGAAATGCACAAAACATCTTAAGAAAATATAACGAAGCTATAGCAGATTGTACAAACGCTATTGAATTGAATCCAACCAATGCAGATGCTTATTATACCAGAGGAGTGGCACAGAAAGAATTAGGAAAATATAACGAAGCTATAGCAGATTGTACAAGGGCTATTGAATTGAATCTAACATATGCAAATGTTTATAACCTTAGAGGAGCTGCACAAAACAGTTTAGGAAAATATAGCGAAGCTATAGCAGATTATACAAGGGCTATTGAATTGAATCCTACCGATAAATATGCTTATTACAGGAGAGGACTCGCACAACACGACTTAGGAAAATATTATGAAGCTATAGCAGATTATATAAAGGCTATTGATTTGGATCCTACCAATGCAGATGCTTATAACTATAGAGGATTCGCACAAATCTTCTTAGGAAAATATAACGAAGCAATAGAAGATTGTACAAAGGCTATTGAATTGAATCTAACCTATTCAATTGCTTATAGCAATAGAGGACTCGCACAAAACTACTTAGGAAAATATAACGAAGCTATAGCAGATTGTACAAAGGCTATTGAATTGGATCCAACCAATGCAGATGCTTATAACTATAAAGGACTCAATCAAATCTTCTTAGGAAAATATAACGAAGCTATAGAAGATTGTACAAAGGCTATTGAATTGAATCAAACCAATGCAAATGCTTATCACCATAGAGGAGTTGCACAACACAGATTAGGAAAATATAATGAAGTTATAGCAGATTATACAAAGGCTATTGAATTGAATCCAACCTATGCATTTGCTTATTACGGCAGAGGATCCGCACAAATCAAATTAGGAAAATATAGCGAAGCTATAGCAGATTCTACAAAGGCTATTGAATTGGATCCAACCAATGCATTTGCTTATAACAATAGAGGAAATGCACAACAGAGATTAGGAAAATATAACGAAGCTATAGTAGATTGTACAAAGGCTATTGAATTGAATCCAACCGATGAATATGCTTATAACAATAGAGGATTTGCACAACACAACTTAGAAAAATATAATGAAGCTATAGCAGATTATACAAAGGCTATTGAATTGAATCCAACCGATGAATATGCTTATAACAATAGAGGATTTGCACAACACAACTTAGAAAAATATAATGAAGCTATAGCAGATTATACAAAGGCTATTGAATTGAATCCTGCCTATGAACATGCTTATTACAGGAGAGGAAATACACAATTAGAAGTAGGTCGATTTAGCGACGCTATAATAGATTATACAAAGTTTATGAGCTTGAATCCATATGACAACCGAGGAGTTTCAAATGATCAATTAAACCAACGCGATAATAAAGCGAAACCAACGTATGAATTCTCTATTAAATGGAATTCATTGTATGCTTTAGTATCACGGCGCACGTAAGTTAAGAAAAGTCTTATTCGCTAACAAATTTGAAAATTCTTATAATATTTGCCTGAATCTTAATAAAAATAAAGTATTGATATGAAAATTTAAATTTTTTTAAATTTTCTAAGAAACAACATTAAGCATAGAATGCGACTTCAAACCCTATTAACGTTTTCCTACTTTATTTGTTTTTGCTGATTTTGGTCTTAAACAATTTCTCGAAGGCTACCGAATAAAATTATGTATCGTTTTAGCTTTAATTTTTCCAAACTTCGGGCTACTGTATCTAGTAACCCTTAGCATTTCAGTCAATGATGTCAAAAACTTTTTTATTCTTCGCGATTAATAGAGCATACCAATTTGAAACATCAAGGGTTACTAGATACAGCAGCTTGAAGCTTAGAAAATTTAAAGCTAAACCGATACATACTTTGATTCGGTAGCCTTTGAAGAATTTTTTAAAACGAAAATTAGCAAAAACGGATGAAGTAGAAAAAAGTTAGTGGGTTTTGAAGTGGCATCTATGTTTAATCGTTTTTTAGAAAAATTTGAATTTTCGCGTCTATACTTTATTGAGAATCAAGCAAATATTATAAGAAATTTCAAATTTGTTAGCGAGAAAAACTTTTTTTTTAAACTTCGCCGTGTATATGATTTTAGTGGGGTTTCTATAGAAAACTCCATGAAATGTAACATCGATTTTTCGGAAGATTTCGAATGGAACCCATCAAATACGTTTGCTTATAACAATCGAGGAGCTGCGCATGTAAAATTAGGCTTATACGACAAAGCCATAGCAGACTTTACGGAAGCTATAGAATTGAAATCCTCGTGTGCTTTACTTTATAGCAATAGAGGAACTGTCCAAGTGGAATTGGGCAAATATAACGAAGCAAATGCTGACTATATAAAGGCTATTGAATTAAAACCGAACTTTGACTTAGCTATCAATAACCAAAAGATGTTGATGGGTAAGATTCATTTTGGAAAATAGAACATTGATTATAAAAACTAAAGAAATATATACATGTCATAGATGTTTTATAATAAATTTGTTTTTCAATATATCAGTTTATATTTTGATCAGCATGAAAGATCAATTTCGCTTTAAAATCTAGGGTTCGATCCTCACTGAAAACCAACTTCTTTGTATCTTTAAAATCGCCTGATTTTCGATGTCCTACCGTTGTTAATGCTCTTAACAAGATGTTGTTTCCATTTTTATAATTGGACTTTTCTTAGATAATCAACTAGAATTCGATATTTACACTTTATTTTGTACCTATGTTTAGGGCATCACGTCTTTATCTAACAAAATTTGGCAAAAAAATTCAAATTTTAGCAGTTTTTTAGACCTTTGGCTTGAATGAAGGCATTTGTTCCCAATTTTTGTATAAAAAGTTTTCTAAGCCTCGATTTTACCGTTTATAAGTTGAAAGTTAAAAAGTTATTAAAGTCATGATGCCAAATTTTTACGTATGAGCAATAGGCATAATCAGCTATCATATAAAAAAGCAATGTAAAATCCTTGTACAACTCTATATTTGGATCAAAATCCAAATGGGCACCCTTAATTTTAGAGATTTTATAATTTGTAAAACTATTTTATGATTTTCAAGTCCTGAAGGGTTTTCATGAATCGTGATTAAGACAAAAACGTTAGATCTAAAAAAGATTTGGAGTAATTTCGATTATTTCAAAAGTTATGATGATTAAAAGTAGCTTTAAGAGACCTAAGTGATCCCTGGAATCCAATTGCACTAGCCAAAAATTTAATTTTTCATGGGGAAAAAGAACTATACCATAATTATTTTCGTGTATAGATCTAATCAATCGTATAGGGCTTTTTATTCAACTCCTGAGTCAATCTAGGATGTTTCCTTGTGAGTTCAATCCTAAGCTTATGTATTTTAAGCTTGGGGAATTAGACAAAAACATTCAAATTTTAGCAGTTTTTTTAGGCCTTTGTTTTGATGGAGGCAGTTGTCCCCTATTTTTTGTATGAAAAGTTTTCTAAACCACGATTTTACGATTTATAGGTTAAAGTTAGATAAAGTCGTGATGCCAAATTTTTACGTATGAGCATAGGCATAATCCGCTTTTCATATAAAAAAGCAATGTAGAACCTTTGTACAACCCTATATTTGGACTAAAATCCAAATGGGCACTCCTAATTTTAGAGATTTTATAATTTTTTATACTATTTTATGATCTTTACAAGTCCAGAATGGTATTCATGAGTCGTGATTAAGACAACAAAAAGTTGGATCTAGCCAATAAAAAAAATTTGGAGTAATTTTGATTAATCAAAAAGGTATGATGATTAAAAGTGGCTTTAGGAGATCCTAAATGATCTCTGGAATCCAACATTACTAGCCAAAAATTTAATCATGGGAAAAAGAACTATGACATAATAATTATTCTCGTGTATAGATCTAACCAATCATATAGGGCTTTTTATTCAACTCCTGAGTCAATCTAGGATGTTTTCTTATGAGCCAAAGTCAATTTTCCTTCAGGCTTAGGCCAGAGAATGGTTCTGTCCAACATCTTACAGCCTTAGTTATGTAAGATTTTTATTTGACTTTAGATGGAAGTCTTAAATGAGTCCCATTGGAACTTGCCAAGATCTGAAATGCAAGTTAGGCGAGGACTCATTTGACAGTCTGCTGACTGTCAAATGTGTGTTAGAATGCGTGCTTAAAATTTTCAAATTCTGCTTAAAACATAGAATATTGAAACGAAAAAAACATTTGCCAAGTTTTACAGAAATTTTTAGGAGGATACCCGGCTTTATGGATTATACCCTGATTATGACAATTAGAAGTTCATAGAGTTTCGACGAGTAAAGTCGGAGATATTTATTAGAAAATGCCCTAATTACGATTTGCTTTACAATCACGACATGTCTTATTACTATCAGCACGAGTAGATACTAACTTGCGATTTTGAACTTTATTGTCACTTTCTTGACCGAAAGATGCAAAAAAAGACAAAAAAGATCCTCCAGCGCCAACAAATACTCGTATTCTTCAAACCAATCGGGCGTATTACTTTAGACAATGTTCGTTCATATTTTCTTTCTTTTCTATATTTGTTTTTCCAGTCAATGGATTTGTTTTGTAAAGTTTGAACCCGTGCTTAAATTTTAATTACAACAAAGTCAGATTATTGGTGAATTATTTCTATTTTGTTAATTCTAATTTGACGATGAATAGTGTAGAAAATGGGCATGTCTTCTTGGTTCCCATGAAAGGAGACTATTTTAATGGTCTAATTATATGTGTAAGTCAAACAGATGAAAAATTTATTCTTTATTAATATATGAATTTTGCTTTATATTTTGATACATGGAATTATGGAATAATCTTGTATGAAGTAGCATATGGGAGCACGGCACAGCAAAGTGTACAAAAAATGGAAACTCGCGGAAACCGGTCGGAATCGTTTTATCTCGCTTCAAAACACTCTATTATACCTTTTTTGAACCAAAATAGAGATGTGCATTCGCGTTTCGTTGAGTGGTTATATATCCCTTTCCATACGACTGATTTAAAAAAAATTTTGGGCAAAAAACATTTGCAACAAGAGGGATAGAAGAGGACCTTGTCAACAACTGTGTTCTACATATTTTTATGAGGTTTACAAAAATACGTTATCTATAGAAATTGTGTATATATTTATATCTTTTTTCCAATAAATTTTTATTTCAAGGCTTATAAATATACGAAATAGTTTTATTTAAGTATTTTCCTAAAATATAGTTTTACAAAAGCTTCACGAAGAGTAGATGAAAAAACAATAAGCAACACTGGGGAAGTCATGCGAATATAATCTTCCAAAATGTACCTAAAAATTTTTTTTCGCAGCATTTATTGTAAAACTTGCATATACGGTAAAATAAAGTTCCTATCAACTGGCCATATGTAATACAATGCAATTAAGAAAAATGTTGATATAGAAGACATAAGAATATGGATGAGTACTGCTAGAGATAGCTTGATTTCTCTTATTTTTACATCTAAACTATGTGGTTGTATAGCACAATTTTGTAATTGGTCAACCGAATTTTCGGCCAGGTGACCTGATATGGTGGGGACACCTAGTATAGGAGCTCCCCATTTTTGGCAATTTTTGACCTAAAGCATAGATGATTTTGCTAACTTTTATTAGTTATTCCACTTTTACGGTTCCTGAAGACTACGAAAATTACAAGTGATCATAAGAGGATTGAAAAGATAACATTTGAAAATCTAACTGATAGAACAAAAATGTTCATATAGCTAATAAAGCTTTGATTGTCGCCTTGACATCCACATATTGTTGTTAGATTATCTATGTTTGTTGAATTTATGCGGTAGTCAACATATCTAAAAAAGTCAAACCTTAACAAATTACATTGATTTTTGCTAGGAAGGATCTAAATCGCCCACCCTATTGGGGGGTTTAAGTGTGAAAAATCAATTGGACGTTATCCCGAGACCCCCTGTTTTAATCCTGAATCAGAGTAAGGTATGTGTTTACAGCGAAAAAAGAAAATTTAAAAAAAAATGATTTTTTCACTAAAGCCATCGTTCCTGGGTTTTCGGTGGGGAGAGAGAAATCGATTGAGAAAGGCTCCGAAATGTGAAAACCTCGGGAACACCCTCACTCAGGGTGTGAGTCCTAAAGAAATATGACACTAATTTTTACTTGACTTTCATAACAAAAAACATTGGATAAATGCCAAAATAGTAACTGCTGTTGATAATATTGTAATGATTTTTGTAATTTTGTTATAAAAACGCTAAAGCAAATTTACAAACTTCAAAGTATAAATGATCCATTACTTTCTTATTAGGGTTCCTAAGTATTACGACAATTCGGTTAAAAGAACATATACTTATCA
The DNA here is from genome assembly GCA_034698545.1 of Acrobeloides obliquus. Classification (NCBI taxonomy): domain Eukaryota; kingdom Metazoa; phylum Nematoda; class Chromadorea; order Rhabditida; family Cephalobidae; genus Acrobeloides; species Acrobeloides obliquus. Next base: position 17,297 of record JAQGBS010000623.1, read on the forward strand.
AAATATATTGTAAAGGGTTGAAATTGAAATAGCATAAGTATGGGAGGAATGGATTAAATCAAAGAAACAACACGTCGACAAAAATTCCATATTGTGGAAATTGGCGAGAAAAGTGTATCAATAAAGTCTAAAAGATTGATGAACTTCCAGAGCAGTAGCAAGAGGTCCAATTTCAAAGGGGTTTTATAACAGTTCACACTTGAACTGTTGTAGGCTTTATTAAACTAACTGTTTGGGAAAGCCCCAGATGAGAATAAAATAAAACCTTTATTCAAAATCTGAACCTAATATAATATGTCATGAGACTTATATTGTCTCAACTTTACATAAAAACTACAATAAAAAAATATGAAAAAGCTATGGCCCGAAGCGTTTTTGCATAAAGATAAGGGTGCAAGGATAGTATAAAAACTTGCATCCTTGTCTGCAAAAGCTACAAAGAAAAGAATTGGTCTCCTATAAAAAATTGTAAGATGTGATGAAAAACTTGACCAATGTCAAATTTTTCCACATTTGCTCAAGGGTTTTTGTGCTAAACGCAAATAAAAAATTTTTTCATAAAAAATAAAATAGGAAACGATGAAATGGGAATAAGAAAGAAATGAGAACTTGTTTCATTTCTTTCTTATCGATGGATTTTTTGGATTTTTTAATAGGATTTTTATGTTAAATGTAAGATGAGGGTATTGGTGGGAATGGGGTGTGGTAGGGCTTCCCTCTTATTCTATTACAGGTTCCCTTCAGAAATTGTAAAGTGAACTTTTTAGGAGATCTTCGATTACTCAAAAAAAAGAGGGACTCATAAGAACTTGTGAGGGCCAACTTTCTACTGGGAGCTGTCGATCTGGGATGAGACATCGATCCCTCGTTGAAACGAATCCATCCCTCGTCGAACTACGTCAATGACTTCCGTAATTCGTTCTGCTTTGACGTGCCCTATAAGGTGGGTTATGTTGCCTGAAACGACAACCACGAATAGATAAAATCTTCGTGGTTTCATCTGGGATCGAACCGAGACCTTCGACATTGTTTGTAGCCTCAGACCACTCGGCCACCATCACTCTGGGGAGACCTCTCGGAATTTGCCATTACCCCCGGTTTAACTATAGGCCTTATGTACTTCCATAAAGCACATAAAACTTACATTAAAGACTTCAATGACTCCTAAGTAAAAGCTTAGGGCAAAAAATGTCGCTCCTAAATGTCTCTTTGGAAGATAACATATAGTACCATTATATAGAATAAGCATGAGAATAGCACTATAGGAAGATAAATTAGGAGATATGAATATTTATTCATTCTACATAAACAAACTTGGTAGAGGCAATAGATTGCAAGATAGGATTTTATTTTTCAAATGATGAATTAAACTCTCGAACTCTATATAATATACAGGGTGGGCCAAAAAAGTGGATTTTTGTAATTTTTTGGGACCCGAGAATTTATTTTTCTAAGGATAATTTTATGCAGGGAATCGATTGCGCGAATTCCCGAACCCTGAAAATGCTTCCCTGGACCTGATTCAGAAAAAAATTTTCAATTCATCTGATTTATTTTTTACGAGACACCCTATTTTACGGGATGGGACCCCGTACTGGGCGGAAAGTCTACTTTACGGGGCGAATTTCAAATATGTCTTCTTTTTCTACGGACCCACGGGCGATTTCGGCCACACTAATTTCACCCACGAAACTTACGAAACCTTGTTGTTCATATCAACACATATGGACTCGCCATCGCCTCTCAAAGATAGCGAAATTCAGGAGATTTAGTAACTCTGAAATTCCCGAGATAAGTTTTGCATTTTGAAATTGTCTTTTTTCAGTCTTGTGGATGTCTTGGGACTTCCAATACTATTCGGACGGCATCTAGGATCCCAGTGACTCCGACTGCCAAAGTGCCATCGACCTTCCCAGTTTGGTGCTTACCGGCTATGTCACTGGCTACACAGTTCGAACTAGGTCGATTTAGGGACGCTATAATAGATTATACAAAGTTTATGGGTCTGAATTCATACGACAACCGAGGGGTTTCAAAAGATCAATTAGGTCATCGCAGTAATAAAGCAAAATCAACGTATGAATTCTATGTTGAATGGAATTTATTGTATGCTTTAGTATATAACAATAGTGGATTTTCTATAGAAAAATCAAAGAAATGTAACATCAATTATCCTCAAGATTTCGAATGGAATCCATCAAATGTGTTTGCTTATACTATTTTTTGAATAAAAAGATTTCTAAACCTCGATTTTACCATTTATAAGTTAGATAAAGTCGTGATGCCAAATTTTTACGTGTGAGCGATAGGCATAATCAGCTTTTCATATAAAACAGTAATGTAAAATCCTTGTACAACCCTATAAACAGTTGAAAATTTTGAAAGATTTTCGTTTCAATAACTCAAAATAATTTTCAAAATAGATAATTTTGGTTTTTTCGTCTCGATAAGTTTAAGAATGCTGTATTTATTTTTTCTAAATTTTCAAGAATTTTGAATTATTCTCTTCTCAATATACAGATTTTATTGATTCAGGGAAAGAATTTACCGTCACGATCCTGTTGCAAGCTTTCGTTGTAATAAATAAATTTCAAAAATCGCCAAATTCAGACGCAATTATCTTAAAAACAACAAATTTTAGTTGAAACATTTGTCCAAGAACTTTTGCCGCACCCTGTAATGAAATCACATCAAATAAAGCCCATTTCAACCCGTAATCCTAACGGACTTCTTAAAAGTTATAATTTGTTTCAAATTTCGGGCAAAAATGTTTAATACCGCGTAGCAAAGTGATAAAGCTCTCGCTTCGCACTCCG
>JAQGBS010000624.1:0-20111 GCA_034698545.1 Acrobeloides obliquus
AGGAATAATCAATCAAAATTTAAAAATTTGGACTCATAATAAAAAGTGCTTAAAAATTCAAAACCCAGGCACCCTCAGAAAAGACGTCATAAATTCTATAAGGAAAATCGTGCAATTTCGTGCAAACTAGGGGTTAAAGAGCAAAGCTAAATCTATCAAATAGTAGGAGCCTTTTTAGCTGGAATGATCCCGAAGTGACGTGCAGAGGCCATATGTGCCAAGAACACCGTGATAGGGCAAATCCTGGGGTATAGGGGACCAAGGAAATTTTTTTTTCGTCCAATTCCATCGGGAATCGCTTCCCCGCTCGGAAAACCCCCTGTATAAAGTAAAAAGACGAATCCGCACTCATTTGGGGGAGATAGAGCGATTTTTCCCCAGGGGACACCGTCCGGACCCCAAAAATAGCCACCACACGACGGCGAAAAATCGATTGCGCGCATTTCCGAAGCGTGAAAATGCTTTCTTGACCCTGATTCAGGGAAATTGATGTGTGTATTGAAGCGAAAATTAAAAATTTTTGAAAATTCTCCCTCAAAATCATATTTCTGGGGGTAATTTCATGCGGGAAATCGATTGTGCGCATTCCCAAACCTTGAAAACGCTTTCCTGACCCTGATTCATGGAAATTAATACATGTTGGATTTTCGCTTCAATATACACTCTTATTACCCTGAATCAGGATCAAGGAAGCAATTTCAAGCGTCGGGAATACGCGCAATCGATTCCCCGCATAAAATTACTCTCAGAAATATGTTTTTGAAGGAGAAATTTTAAAATTTTTCGATTTTTGCTTCAATACGCACATCAATTCCCCTGAATCAGTGTTAAGAAAGCATTTCCACGCTTCGGGAATGCGCGCAATCGATTTTTCGCATGATTTTATCCCTATATAGGCTGTTTTGGCAAAATATTTTTTCAGAGATTAGTTCCTTCTTTTTACCCCTCCTTTAAAACATTTTTTTCGTTAATTTTCAATAGTACCGAAGAGCCTGATCCCCCTCTCCCCCCCCCCCTACAATTCGAGGCTTGAAAAACCAATCGGCTATCCAACCTTGCTTTTATACCTTTTTATAAATTCCCTATGCCAGGGTGCAAAAGCAGGACCCATATGAATACCACTATTATAAGAATACTGATAATGTAGAGCATGAAAATTATCATAGCTAAAAAAATTAATGGCTTATAAAATTAAACATTAAAAAAAATACACTTTGGACATTTTTAATCTATTAATAGCGTTGTGAAAACGAGTTCGCTCATCATCAGTAAGTGTACGATATTCTTTTCGAATAGCTTTGCTGAAAAATTGTCCATTTGATAGCATGCAATAGTTAGCTCCTCTGTATGTTCCTAAAAATATAACACTTTATAAATTTTCAATGGATTTTTTAAATTTCTATTTCCAATTTTTCCAGTGGGGTACCCAAGGACGTAGCTGGGGGGGGGGTGTAGCCTTCTATATGAATCATATATTGTTTGTATTAGGGGCCATCTAGATATTACATAATCAACTTTTTGGTGGCCTTTCGGTGAAACAAGCTATACACGATTTTTGAAGAAAAAAATTACTATTACAATTTAAAATTTTCATTCCAAGAGAATGGAAAAATAATCAGTGCGTATGCTCAAATTTGAAAGATTTTTCAGAATTACCTCGTAGTTCGTTACATAAGCACTCAAAATCTTGACATTCGACTATGCTTGAAGGCTCTCTATGATCTTGCCAATTGACGCCAATTAATTTATCAGTTGGAGGCGGTCCTCCTGGTATAGCACCTTGTCCAACAGAAGCGCCTTCTTCTGATGACTCTGCGTTCAATGCAGGCCCACAGGAAGGTGAAAAACAACTAGGAGGTGGAGGGGCTACTGCTACTGCTGCATGTCCAAACCCACCACTACCTTGCATTCCAAATCCACCGCTAACACCTGCTGACGTCCCAAGTTGTTCATTATGCTAAAAATTATTCATAAAAATTATAGTTTTACAAACAAATTACTTGAGTCCTGTGCTGTTGAAATTGTTGACAAATTCTTCTAAATGCTGGCAATGATGCACGACTACAAGGATCTTGACAAAATACAGTTAAATATAGTGAAAAATGAAGGATACTGGAAAGCAATAAATTCCTTGGGTAAGTCATCTGCAATTATTACATTTTTAAAATTATGGCAAAAATCACGAAATTCACATGAATATATAGATTATTAAAGAATTATACAAACTGCATCGGTGGCGTAGTGGATATGATCTTGTCGTTGACTCAAAAGGTCTCGGGTTCAACTTTCCATGGTGTCGGATTAATTTTGCATTAAAACACATACCCATCTTCAATAGGTAAAATCTCGAGAACCATAAATAATTTTTTGCGGTTTTTTAAATTGTAGGAGGCGCAAATATCTTTCAAATTCTATATAAATCATAAAAAAATTTGATGTCTAGTATGACCATTTTTCAAAAACAAATTTTCAAATGAAAAATAGAAAGAGTAGAAAGTTGCAAATTTTTTATAAAAACTAGTGTCATTTATTCAAGATTTTCTCAGTGTTCATTTAAAAAAACCGCGTCAAAAAATCTTTTAAATTAGCTGAGATATTGCCAAAAATGTGGTGTGAAGTAAGTACCTGCTGTTACGAATTGTGTATGTAATATGCGTGTGTGAAGACGATCTCGGGAACGTTTGATTTAGACTAAGAAAACTAAAGTTTTTTTATGTTGAAATGAATGTGTTTTTTGCATTAATGGAATTTATTTTTTAACAGCCATCATACGACTTCATTCCACAAGAAACTGGTATTTTAATAAGTTTAAACTACATTGAAGTACTTTTTATTATTATTAGAGACTTATATCAAGTGACAAATTAGAGACTTATATCAGTGAGAAAAAATTACTAATGACTAATAAATGAAATTATACTTATATTTTGTATTCTTGAAAAATCAAGAATTAATATTTTATCATACAATGGTTGTGGACAAAAATAGGCACTTATATACAACATATATTTACAACCCCCGGATTTTCCGGGGGATAACGCAAGAATTTTTGAAAATCATAACGCATGACACACGCCTCCTTCCCCTTCACGAAAAAACATAATGGTCTCCCCTTATGATTTTTATCCACAAATGACCAACTCTTTAAATTTTACCAAAAAATGACCAAAAATTTACATTTTATATCTTTTTCGCCAAAAATCGTCAATTTCGTAGCATTTTCAGCTTTTGAGAAAATCATGACGCATTCATTTGGAAAACCATGACGCATCAGATAGAATTATCCGGCTCCCTTGTAAATATATGATATACAATGTCCTCTCCCTGCAAGATCTCAGAGTTGTGCGTGAAGCGCATCTTCCCTACGCATCATCCTCAAGAAGACTACCTAGACTTCTGCAAAGCCTGCACAAGCTCCCTCGAAGCCTGCCGAGGCCTCCAATTTCGGCCTAGACTCTCCATGAATCCTGATCAGGCATCTGCGAGGCCTGTTCAGGCTTCGAAGCCCACTTAGGTCTCATGCAAGACCTATCTAGGACCTCTAAATGACCCCCACTCTAGGGGGGGGGTTGAAAAATTAACGCCCCGGGTTTATATTACAGTATTTACGGTATTTAGTATTTATTTATATATTATACAATAGCAAACATATAACGACAAGTAAAATTTGTAGGGCTAATTCTAGTAATGATAACAAAAGTCAAAATTTAAATAAAAATAAGGAGACGTTTATAAGGTTAATGAGACAATGAGAGAGAGATTCTTTTAACCCCTTAATGCCGGCTATATGAAGCCGCGGTTTTTTTTCGAAAAAACTTGTATATTTGGAATAGGAAAACTTTGCTGATTCAAACGAGGCCGGTTTTATAATTCTAGGTTTTATTTGAATTTGTCCCATATATGGGACAGCCGGCATATAGAATGCCCATATATGGGACAGCCGGCATATCGAGTACTATACGGGATAGTCGGAATACAACTCAAAATATTATAATAATGCAAGTTTCATCGTTTTTGACCAAATTTATCAATTTATATTCAATATTTGGTAATATAGTGCAATAAAAACCGGGTTTAAAATACAAATAGCACATTATGCTCCTGTGTGCCGGCTGTCCCATATATGGGACAAGATTTTGGAAAGCTGTATATCTCCACCAATATAAATCGAATTTTCATAATTTTTTTATATTTGAAAATTCCCTGTTGGTGCTGAAAAAGTACAAAAAGAAATTTTTGAAAAAAAAATTTGAAAAGGCACTGGGAATTCTAAATGCCGGCTGTCCCATATATGGGCATTCTATATGCCGGCTGTCCCATATATGGGACAAATTTCAGAGTCAATTTATTCTATACATATGCTACATACAATTTTGCTTCCGGTTTTATTTGGATGATTAGCGCTTAAATATATGGGAAAAATATGAAAAAAAAATTTTCGACTTTTTTTATCCCACTTTACGTATGCATCTTTGTGATATGTCAAAAATTAACTTTTTTCGAAGCCTCAAAAAATTTATAAGAAATTTTTTTTTCAAAAATTTCTTTTTGTACTATTGCAGGGCCAACAGGGAATTTTCAAATATATAAAAATTATGGAAATCCGATTTATATTGGAGGAGATATACAGCCTTCAAAATCTTGTCCCACCGGTGGGACAGCCGGCATTAAGGAGTTAAAGGCGGATCTTAGATGTTTTGATGATAGCACGCTCTGATTGAGGTAGAAGATCGTTTTTGAAGGATTGTATTGTTGTTGACTTACGGATAGCTGGTAGGAAATTGTTCCATAGAGGTATAGACCGGAATATGAAACAACTAGAGACCTTATTGTTTGAAGCGATTATGCGATTGCGCTTTCAAAAAAGTTCCAAATATTTATCACATTTGATGGGGTCTTTGTATAGGGCTAGTTTTTCTTCGGGTAACTCCTTCATCATGATTATGATGGCATCTTTGGTATTTTTTGAGTTTAATAGGATAGCACTTCGATCACATGGAGTAAACCAGACGGATGTATGTTCACGTTCACGGCCATGATGAGGGACTGTGGAGTTGTCTAAAAAAAGTTTATTAAAAAATTTTTTAAACAACTTAGCTTCAATCAGTTTCCCTATTAAGAAAATGAGTTTTACAAAAAATAAGTCTCGCACAATTTCCATGTAATTTTTTTGCACTTTCTATCATCAGACTTTTACCTGATTTTTTCAAATTAAATAGATGTAATCCTTACGAGAAAATATTCTTGGAAGACCAACAGTCCATCCTTGATTCCCATTAGTACCAAAAATTCTGAAATAAGTCTGTGGGTCATGAAAATCCGTCTCCACAGCCACCAATACATGATTTGGTAGTCTTAAATCACATATGCGCCCATCTTCCACCGTACTAGCTTCCAATCTGTATCGATTCTCCATAACATCGCCATGAAGCATAGTATGACAGTCGACTACGGTAACATCTGCATTTGTTTCAATGGGATCCGGTTTAGAATACGTTTCATGAATGAAGAGATAACGGCTACGTGCCTTGGCAATATTTAAATAGAAAAAGAAAGCAAACAGGAAATTGATCTGTATAAGCATTTTTCAGCTTGGTCTACTAAAAAATCGTTTAATATTAAATGAGAAATGTTTGTTTGTCTATCTGTGTCACCGAATTTTGTAACCTTAAGTCCAATTCTGTTACGACTTAGATTTTTGGAAAGAGCTCGGTGAAAGAAAAAAACACCAAAATCATAGGAGTACCCCCTCTGGAAAAAATTAAAAATTCAATTTTTCATTTTTGCCTTTTCAGCTTAGGTATTTGATAGAAATAAAAACAAATTTGTGACGTTAAGCCGAAGGTGCTCAATCTTCCCGTTCTTCTTTATAATATACAAATTTAGGCACGCACTTTTGGAAATAGAAAATAAATTTTATTATGAATTAACATATGTTTACGAATCGCGTCCCACGAGTTCAAAAACAGAATTTATCGACATGAAAAACAAAGTCAAAAAGGTTGTACTTACAAGAAAGTTATCAAGAAAAAACATTACATGTGCAAAGGTGCGGCAGAGGCGGCCATAATCAGCAGATTTTTGGCTCAAAATCGACTTTTTTGCCGCGCTAAATTCAAAACACACAAAGTCTCTTAAAAGAAACTTAAAACATGAGAAATTTTTTAAACTAATTTGGCAAATTTTGGTCACAGGCAGTGTTGTTTTGTGTACACATGTGTGTACACACAAGCGAAATCGTCGTAGGAATTGAATTTGTTTCCTTTATAGATTTTTACACAACAAAAGAAAATTTTGGGTCAATTTTTTGGGCTTTTTTCATTGGGGTTGTCGTATCTGGACTATTTTTGCGTTTCTAACTCTGATTTTTTGTACTCGGGGTTTTCGAATGGGGAACACGATAGTGATAATATTTTTTAATAAAATTTTTTTGAAAAAAATAAAAAATTAAGGGGTTACCCATAAAAAATTGAAAAATACGCTAATTTCAAAAAGTTCTCCGGGTAATTTCAATAAAAATTAAAAAATCACAGGGGGTTACCCACTAAAAAGATTTTCCCCTAAAAACAAGATACAACTATCACAAGAGCCCAGTATCCCAAGGTTGCAAACTTTTTTGTCACAAGCACGCGAAGTGCACTAGTGAAAAAAAAATTGAAAAATGTTATAGAAACAAATGAATCGCAATGATTGAATCGAGAGGAAAAAATTAAAAAGTTATAAATTTTGATATTCAAGGAGAAATAAAATTATGTTATTATCACAAGTAAAATTTGATTGTTTACACTTATCAGTTTCAGACTTGAATCTTGCGCTTTTAGTCCAAAAATACAAAAGGTCAATATCAGATTGTGGGAAACAAAGGGTCAATATCAGATTGTGGGAAACGCGAGATACTCTACTCGACACGGGTGTGCACTAGAAGTCTGCCTTCCGAATTCCAGTCTGGAACTGTGATTTCGAGCTCTCTAAACACCAACAAGAAACTATGGAATGCCCTGCTACCGGAAACAGAATTTATCGACATGAAAAACAAAGGTCAAAAAGGTTGTATTTAAAAGAAAGTTGTCCAGAAAAAACAATACATGTGTGAAGATGTGGCAGAGGCGTTCTCTAAGGCAATAATCGGCAGGTTTTTGGCTCAAAATCAACTTTTTTGGGCACTATTACTTTTTTCACGTTTTTAGTTTTTCACGCTTACTTATTTCACGTTAATTGTTTCACATGTTTTATTTGAATTTTTTCTCAAAAATTGCATTTTAATGTCGCGGCATGCCGCAGTAGCATGTCACATGGCAAGTATAAATCCTGCATAAGAGTGGAAAAATCATTTGAATTTTTGAGAAAAAATTCAAATAAAAAACGTGAAAAAAGTAAGCGTGAAGAAAGTAAGCGTGAAAATAAACGTGAAAAAAGTAACAGTGCCCTTTTTTACCGCGCAAAATTTCAAAAGACACAAAGTTTTTTTTTACCGCACTAAATTCAAAAGACACAAAGTTTCTTAAAAGAAGCTTAAAGGACCAGTTACCTCCTCTCACTGAACCGTTTATATAAAAAAGAACATAAGTCAAAAAAGGTCAACATCTAGGGGATAGCTCATAACAATTTTTGGGCGTCCCTTAGCCGTTAAATGAGAGACTTATCTTTTAGGACTTTCGTCTTTAATTTTTTATCAGATTTAAGGACATTTTTTATTGCTTCACATAAAAATTGTGCTTTTAAAAGCTAATCTTTTTAATGTTTATCATCAAATGAATGTTACTCCTACAATTGGAATCACATGCTTTTTAATTCGGACTTTCCGGAACCAGAATCATTTCCTGGTGCACCACCATGATGTATACATCAAAGATTATGCACAGACGTGCTTTTTAAGAATCTAAATTGTTAAAATCAGATGCTTATTTGCGTGTGATTTACATCCCTTAAATTTGGTAACGGTTTTATTTGATAAGGAGAATGGAATCAATAACTAATGATCAAGGTCAAATTTAGGTAAAAATGGAATCAATAACTAATGATCAAGGTCAAATTTAGATAAAAATGCATGTAAGAGGTAAGTGTTCATCACACCTCCACAAAGGGGTGGAATTCCATCCCCCATCCACGCTGCACTCTTCCAGAATTGACGACCACTTCGCAATTTCGCGCCAAAGGAGCGAAATTTTTTCAATTGTTCATCATACGTGGGTAAGGGCGAAAGAGGGATCTCCGGGTGAGAAGATCCTTGACGACCAAAAAAAGGCCGCTAAAGGAAAATAATGGTCCCCCATTAAGATGTTTCACCAAAATTGTCCAAATTTTTTCACCAAAAATTGAAACTTTCTTTGTGTTTAACATGAATTTCTATTGTGCACTCACGAAGTTTTGCAATATGAGTTCATGTTTTTAATTAGATACTATAGAAATTTTGCATTTTCAGTTTAGTCGCACCGCTCCACTGATGCTTAATTTGAAATATTATAGGGGGGCTTTTCGGACAAAGAAAACCATGCTTCTACAGAAAATTATGTTATGCTCGAGAAAAGTTTCAATTTTGAGCTATTCACATCAAACTCTTGTTAACAACTTTTTATTCGAAAATCCCAGCATAAATAAAACAATGGAGCCTATAAAAAGACATATTCAAATAAGATCAGAGTAAAGAAAGTCACCGGATGGAGAAAGAACATGGAGAAAATACCGACGCAGTAAATACAGAAATTAGATGAAATAATCAAACAAACAACTCTAATAAATTGTATCTTATAAAAAACAAGTTATATAACGCAAATATTTTTTCGCACCGAAAAATTTTGAATTCGTTTCTGAGTTCGGATTCTGAAATTCGAAATAATGATTTTAAATCCGAATTCCGGATTTTGAATATGGATTCTAAATTCGGATTCTGAATCTAGAATCCGAATTCAGAATCCGAATCCAATTCAGAATCCAAATTTTTTAGTGCCAAAAAAATAGAACCCTTTATATAATATGTACACTAAAAATAGGAGATGTGAGATAAAGGTTATGCGATTGCACTTAAAATTCAAGAGAAGGAAAATATTTACATGCCTAATTCTAAATAAACAATTTTGAGGACAATCACAATGACATCAATACAAAAACTAAGGTCATAGAGAAATAAAAAATTAAACTATTATTAACAAATTTATTACAACAGATGTAATTAGAATCAACTAAGATTTCAAAAAAGACCTAAATAATCATCACATTTGATGGGGTCCTTGTATAGGACTAGTTTTTCTTTGGGTAACTCCTTCATCATGAATATGATGGCATCTTTGGTATTTTTTGAGTTTAGTAGGATAGCACTTCGATCACATGGAGTGAACCAGACGGATGTGTGTTCACGTTCATGACCATGGTGAGGAATTGTGGAGTTGTCTAAAAAAAGTTTATTAAAAAATTGTTTAAACAAGTTAGCTTCAATCAGTTTTCCTATTAAAGAGTGGAGCCATTTGGGGGTCATTCTCCGAAAAAAATTTTTTTTTCTCGATTTTTGACCTATATAGGGGTAAAATCATGCGAAAAATCGATTGCGCACATTCCCGAAGCGTGAAAATGCTTCTCTGCTCCTGATTCAGGGAAAATATCGATTTTTTGGGGTTTTTCTTGGAAAAATCGAACTTTCGGGGGTCCCAATTCGATTTTATTTCGCTCAAATAGGCTTCGACTTAAAAAACTGTTTCTAGGTCAGAAAAACACTTTCTTGGAGTAAGTTTTAAAAGTTCGATTTTCGATCCATGGTGGCCGGATGGCCTGGCGGTTTTTTTATATTATTTATAAAACAAACTCCCCCCTTTAAGAAAATGAGTTTTACAAAAAATAAGTTTCACACAATTTCCATGTAATTTTTTTGCACTTTCCATCATCCGACTTTTATCTGATTTTTTCAAATTAAATAGATGTAATCCTTACGAGAAAATATTCTTGGAAGACGAACAGTCCATCCTTGATTCCCATTAGTACCAACAACTCTGAAATAAGTCTGTGAGTCATGAAAATCCGTCTCCACAGCTACCAATGCATGATTTGGTAGCCTTAAATCACATATGCGTCCATCTTCCACCGTACTAGCTTCCAATCTGTAACGATTCCCCATAACATCGCCATGAAGCATAGTATGACAGTCGACTACGGTAACATCTGCATCTGCTTCGATGGGATCCGGTTTAGAATACGTTTCATGGCTGAATGGATAATGGCTACGTGCCTTGACAGTATGTAAATAGAAAAAGAAAATAAGCAGGAACTTGATCTGGATAAACATTTTTGAGCTTGGTCTACTAAAAAATTCTTTATAATATGCAAATTTAGGCACACACTTTTGGAAATAGAAAATAAATTTTACAGGGTGCGGCAAAAGTTCTTGGACAAAATAATAGCCGAAAAAACGGCATTATAAGTAAAATATTTTCAAACAAATCATTTTATTTGAGAGTAAGAAGTAAAAAAAAAATTTTATTTCAACAAATGCTCAAATCGACCTCTTCTGTCGTGATACAGGCATCGAGACGTTTCATAAATCTATCTATTATGGTCGCACACATGTTTCTAATGGAATTTGTAATTATGAAGAAGAAGTATGGTCGCACAAGATAAAAACATAAATTGAAAATTTTTTAAGCAAAAATGTTCAAAAAGGTTCTAAGCTGCAAGATCAAACAAAAAAATTGAAAGAAATATTTGCACTTTTCGAGAAGATTTTAGTTGAAACATTTGTCCAAGAACTTTTGCCGCATCCTGTATTATGAATTAACATATGTTTGCAAATCGCGTCCCACAAAAACAGAATTTATCGAGATGAAAAACAAAGGTCAAAAGGTTATATTTATAAGAAAGTTATTAAGAAAAAACATTACATGTGCGAAGGTGCGGCAGAGGCGTTCTTTAAGGCTATAATCGGCGGATTTTTGGCTCAAAATCGACTTTTCTGCCGGGTTAAATTCAAAACACACAAAGTTTCTTAAAAGAAACATTTTACAAAAAACTACTCGAAGATTAATTAAACCGACTTATATACTCCAATATTTAACATTTTCGGACTATTTTCTAAGAAAACTTGCTCCGTGATGCCATTTGTGGGTGGAGTAGGAAAGTTAAATTTTGCGCTAAATAATCATTGAAATGTAGAAATTATGTGCGTATGATATCAGAAAGCCAAATTCAATTTGGAACTACAATTCAATTTAGAGCTGCTATTTGGAGCTACCTGTTGTTCTTAAAATGACGTGTTATTCTCATAATTGAATTCTTTTCCTATTCATCAAATTTATTTTGTGTGTTTTGTGTGTTTACTTCTTTCTTTCTGATATCATACACGCATAATTTCCACGTTTCAATGATTACCAGTTAAATATATTTTATTTATAAAACAAACTCGTTTCTCTAAAAAATACACTGGCTTGGAAGATAGTGCTAGGCTTGTTAAACTTGGGTGGGGAGGAGTTTTTACACTGGTGGTTTTTGTACGAGCAGGATAGGGCATAAGGGAGAAGGGGTAAAGCAGAAGAGCCTTTTGCCGTTGATCATTGATGCGATTTTTTGTTGTAGATTGGAAAAAGGTCTCTGTCTTAGAAAAACAGCCTTTGTTTTGGCGAAAGGAAGGAAAAGGACACTGGAATAGGAAGCTTAAGAATTTTGAAATGGAAAGAAAAAATGGAAAAGATAAATTTAAAAATTAAACATAATTTTTCATTAGAATTATGGTTAAGGTTTTGACATCGCGGAGAGGGGATCACGCGAGGGTGGGTCATAAACATGCGTTACCTCTTCTCACTGAACCGTTTATATAGAAAAGAGCATAAGTCAAAAAAAGGTCGACAGCTGGGGGAGGGGAGTAAATTTATAACAATTTTTGGACGCCCTTAGCCCATGTCTGAGTGAGATAAAAAGATCTTAAACAATTTGAGTTATTTTAGCTACTTACTATGATCCATAAGTTGTAGAAATATTCGTAAAGAAATCTATCGCATATTCCAGAGCAGGGTCTCCAAAAGCTTGCCAATCAACAACTGCAAAATACCATTCTTGATCGCTGATCAATAACCGTCTTCAGTCTTTGATAGTCCCTATCTTTTGTTGATGTCCACCCACCACAGCATCCAGTGCTTGGTGACTGCACTACACGAACCACATTCGAATTCTCAGATTTTTAACTACAAGTTTTTCAATTCCGGTCTGATGTGCACGAGCAACATTCGAATTCCAACTACATTTGATATTGTAGCTTTCTCGTTATTAAAGGTGGGAACGTAATCAGTTCCAAAGATTGACATCCCTCGTAATTGTCTGACATGTCCTAGGGAGTCGGTTACAAAGCGATATTTAATTTGAAGCTGCCCATATGGGGTTGGGTAAACTGGGCAAAGGCAGGGTGTCTACATGGAATTTTCGAAAATAATAAGCAGGAACTTGATCTGGATAAACATTTTTGAGCTTGGTCTACTAAAAAATTCTTTATAATATACAAATTTAGGCACACATTTTTGAAATAGAAAATAAATTTTATTATGAATTAAAATATGTTCGCGACTCGCGTCTCACGAGTATCAAAAACAGAATTTATCGACATGAAAAACAAAGGTCAAAAAGGTTGTATTTAAAAGAAAGTTATCCAGAAAAAACATTACATGTGCGAAGGTGCGGCAGAGGCAGGCTTGGCAAAAACGTACTTTTCGGGTACAACATTCGTACCTATACCTATAGTACGCAATTTTACCTGGCTTAATTTAAAGAATTATCATTTTAAAAATAAGTTACATGAAAATTGTACAAAAATTTGTCAAAAAATCATATTTTTTATTTTTCCTCCAGGTACGAGTGTTGTATCTTCAGGTACGAGTGTCGTACCTTCAGGTACGAGTTTTGTACCTTCAGTACAAGTGCCGGCTTTTCATTAGTACTATAATTTATTCATCAGTATTTATAATTTATAATACTGATGAAAAACCTAAAAAAATGAAGCACAACACTCGTACCTAGAGGAAAAATAACAACTATGATTTTTTGGGCAAACAAGTATTTGATAAGAGAGGCACTTATAGAGAAATCTTTATTTAATAAATAAAATATATTTAATTGGTAATCATTGAAATGTGGAAATTATTCTGTGACCGGTCTAAATATCTATCTCTTATGTTTGTACATACCCGAGTGTACACATCCAGCCAGTGACTATCCAACATCCCTTTCTGACTCAGGGCAGCTCTATAGTCTTACCGCTGGCTTACCTGTGTGTGCTCGTTCTCAATGTTGTAATTCAATAAATATAAATATAGAAAAATTCAATTTGGAGCTACAATAGCTCCAAATTGAATTTTTTTTCCTATCTACCAAATTTCGATTTTTATCTTTGGACCCAAAAAGCATAATGCTCTATATTCTTAAATTTTTCTGTCTAATATCGGGGTAACTCATTGTAAAAATTTTGGGCGCCCTTTAGTCTATATCTGAGGTGAGATAAAGAGATCTTAAATAATTTTGAGTTATTTTAGCTACCTACTATGATCCATAAGTTGTAGAAATATTCGTAAAGAAATCTATAGCATATTCCACAGCAGGATCTCCATAAGCATGCCAATCAACAACTGTAAAATATCATTCTTGATCGCTGCATCAACAACCATCTTCAATCTTTGATAGCTCCTATCTTTTGTTGATGTTCAACCGCCACAGCTCCAATGCTTGGCAACTGGACTACACGAACTACATTCGAATTCCAACTACATTTGATATTATAGATGGTTGCTTCATTGAGAAAGTTTGATATGAAACCAGACCCAAATAGTGACATCCCTCGTAATTGTTTAACATTTCCTTGGGAGTCGATTACAAAGCGACCTTTAAATTGAAGTTGGCCATATGGAGGTGGGGTAACGTGGGCAAATGTTATGCTCGAGAAGTGTATTAAAATATAGGTTTGAAAAAGAAAACAATATTTCAAAATATCCATTTTGTTCTTCCAGAGAACTAAAATACATTATGCAGACAAAATTTTTTTAGTCCATTTATTTTATTAATCAGGCTTACTTTAGAACAAAATTACAAAATTCTGACAAAAAAATTCTGATGAATTAATTTTTACCATTCACCCAGATTTGCCGATAAATCGTAAGAGACGGCTAAAAGTAGAAAAATGATCCCTGGGGTTTTTTATTTGGGGAATCGATTGCGCGCATTCCCGAACCAGGTCTTGGGCATCGGATCCAGGGGTATTTGGGTTCCGGGTTCCCTGGCGTCTCAAATAAGTAGGTCCTTTTCGGACTCTAATACAACAAAGAATAAATCAAAGCCGTTAAAAGAAAGACCTATCTTTTAAGACTCTTTTTTCGGCTGATTGATTTTTATTTTTTATCAGATTTATATAAGGACATTTTTTATTACGTCACATAAAAATTGTGCTTTGAAAAGCTAATCTTTTCATATTTTGTCAAATGAATGTTACTCCTATAATGGAAATCACGTGCTTTTAGATTCAATTCGAACTTTTGATTCCGGAACCAGAGTTCCATCAAAGAATATACACAAACGTGCTTTTTTAGAAGTTAAATTGTTTTTGTCTTTAGAAGTAATGAAGGTGAAGATCCATCTATAGTTAAATGTGCAGCTTCGACACCAGAATCTAGTCCAAAAGCTCATGAAGTAGTGGAAGTGATGGAATTCGAAGCCGAAGAAATGGACATGAGATGGTGGAATTTATGGAATTTAAATTTTTGCTAGATGAAGAATCAGAAATCTTAAATTAATTTCCATTGTTTAACCATTATTTGTTTTGCTTTATTACATGTGAATGTCAATTATTGTTATTGATTTTTGTGGAGGAATAAAAATTTTTTGATAAATTGCATTTTTGTTGAAAAAAATGTTTATTAATTTTTTGAGCAGTGGTGTAGTCAGTAGTCACTGCTCAAAACCGCATATACGGGGGTGGTATTGTGATTAGTTTATGAGAAAATTGGATTTTTATAGCGAAAAATGACTAAAAATAGCATTTTTCGCCAAAAAAACACATTTTTTGGCAAAAATATCCAAAAATTTTTTGGATTGGATCCAACAAGTGCGATTTTTGGCAAAAAATAGGCATTTTTGATGAAAAATTAGGCACCTTTTTATAAAAATTTTGAATTTTAGCGATGAAATATTTTATTTTTTATGTTTTCGATATGATTAAAATTGTTTATTTGGACAAAACAATGAGAAATGATTACATACAAGATTTTCATATAACAAAACAAACGTTATCTAATCTGTATTTTGACGATATCTCGGCCTAGGAATGGAATTTTTCGATGCGGAAAAAAGCATTTTTTTGCTCGTGAAGAGATCTGAAACTTTTGATGGCAAAGAAAAATTCCCACTGCAACTTGGCCAAAAATAATCATCTTTAACCCAATACAATGCTCTCAAAGACCCCCAAACTCAAAAAATGCGATGTTTGACAGTATTAACTTATTAATCAGGATTGATGTCAATGAAAAAAATTAAGTACAAATCACGAGGATAATGTGTAAAAAATTTCGTCTAGTGATCGTGAATTTTTATAGAGATATGGCCATTACACGAAAAAGAAATTTGAGAAATCGTAAAACTCAAAATCTGAGAACCTATAATAGCCCAGGATGGGTCGAAAAGGACTTTTTCGACTATTTCTTTTTACAGAACTATTCATTTTTATATGAATTTTTATTCCCAATAAAGATTTGACGTTAATCTGTTAATAATTGACACTTCTCCCTTGGCTACGGGGGAGAAGGTTCCATTGTTTTTGAGAAAAATAATGTATTTGGACACTTTTTACTTCATTTATAATGAATACACCGTAAATACTGTAAGATATGCTCCACCCCCAGCGGCGCAAAGTAGGTTTTGGTTTGGGGTAGGGGAGTTCCCACAAATTTTCAAAAATTTACCTTAGTTCCCCTTGTTTTTTCCCGGGGCGTATATTACAGTATTTATGGTAATATATTTTTCTGGAAAAATTCGATATAATGATACCCCCTCCCCCGTTCGATTCGATATAACGACCTAAAAATTTAAACAAAAAGGTAATCATTAAAAGCATTCCAATGTGAAAATAAAATATTACTTTGATAATACTTTAGAATGTACAATGTCCTTAATTGAAAGCTCATATACATATGTCAATCATGTGACCTGCACGCCTTCAATCGTTAAAAAATTTATTTGATAACAATTAAATATAGAAATAATAGATAATCACAGATCTTTGATAACACATCCGAGTTTCTAATATGGTTTTGACACAGATCGGCTATTTTTGACCTGAAAGGAATGTTTACTTAAAATGTTTGTGAATGGTGTACAATTGACTATATCTGTCAATAGCTAAAAAGCAGGGCTGAAATCGCGCCGTCGTGGGAAAGGACATGGAGAAAATACCGACGCAATAAATACAGAAATAACATGAAATAATCAAACAAACAACTCTAATAAATAAATTGTATCTTATAAGAAACAATTTATATAACGCAAATATTTTTTTAGCACTAAAAATTTTGAATTCGGATTCTGAATTCAGATTCTGAATTTGGATGTTGAATCCGGATTCTGAATTCGAATACTGTTTCTAAATCCGAATTTTGGATTGTGAATATGGATTCTGAATTAGAATTCTAGATTCTGAATCTAGAATCCGGATTCAGAATCCGAATTTCGGATTCTGAATTTATAATCCGAATTCCGGATTCTGAATTTGGATTCAGAATTCGGGTTCAGAATCCGAATTCAGAATCCAAATTCAGAATCAGAATCCGGAATTTGGATTCAGAATTCGAATTCAAAAACTGAATTCAGATCCAGAATCCGGATTAAGAATCCGAATTCAGAATCCGGATAGAATCCGAATTCCGGATTCAGAATTTAGATTCATAATCCGGATTCAGAATCCGAATTCAAAATCCGAATTCAGAATCCAGAATTCGAATTCAGAATTTGAATTCAGAATCCAAATTCAGAATCCAGATTCAGAATCAGGAATTCGGATTCAGAACCCGAATCTGGAATCCAGATTCTGAATCCGAATCCGGATTCAGAATCCGAATTCAGAATCCAAATCCAAATTTTTTTGTGCCAAAAAATAGAACTCTTTATAGAATATGTACACTAAAAATAGGAGATGTGGGATAAAGATTATGCGATTGTAATTAAAATTCAAGAGAAAGAAAATATTTACATGCCTAATTCTAAATAAACAATTTTGAGGACAATTTTTGAGGCTTGGTAACGTTTACTCTACGAGACCAATCGCAAAGACCTGGTGGAAATTTGTTGCGCTTTTGGTGGAAATAAAAGGTAAGTGCTTTGCATTTAGGACCCCAAAAACCATGAATTTTACAATATTACAACAGATGTAGTTAGAGTCAAATAAGAGTTTAAAAAATTTCCAAATATTAATTACATTTGATGGGGTCTTTGTATAGGGCTAGTTTTTCTTCGGATAACTCCTTCATCATGATTATGATGGCATCTTTGGTATTTTTTGAGTTTAGTAGGATAGCACTTCGATTACATGGAGTAAACCAGACAGATGTGTGTTCACGTTCACGGTCATGGTAAGGGATTGTGGAGTTGTCTAAAAGTTTGTTAAAAAATTTTTTAAACAAGGTAGTTTCAACCAGCTTCGCTATTAAGAAAATGAATTTTACAAAAAATAAGTCTCGCACAATTTCCATGTAATTTTTTTTGCACATTCCATCATCCAGCTTCTATCTCATTTTTAAAATTAAATAGATGTAATCCTTACGAGAAAATATTCTTGGAAGACGAACAGTCCACCCTTGATTCCCATTAGTACCAACAACTCTGAAATAAGTCTCTGGATCATGAAAATCCGTCTCCACAGCCACCAATACATGATTTGGTAGCCTTAAATCACATATACGTCCATCTTCCACCGTATTAGCTTCTAATCTGTAACGATTCCCCATAACATCGCCATGAAGCATAGTATGACAGTCGACTATGGTAACATCTGCATCTGTATCTATGGGATCCGGTTTAGAAGACGTTTCATGACTGAAGAGATAACGGCTACGTGCCTTGACAATATTTAAATAGAAAAAGAAAGCCAACAGGAAATTGATCTGGATAAACATTCTTGAGCTTGGTCTACTAAAAAATTCTTTATAATATACAAATTTAGGCACGCACTTTTGGAATGGTGGAATTAATTTTTACCATTCAACCGAATAAATCGTAAGAGACGGCTAAAAGCTGAAAAATGATCCCTGGGGTTTTTTATTTGGAAAATCGATTGCGCGCAATCCCGAACCAAGTCCTGGGCACCGAACCCATGGGTCTTTGAGCCCCGGACTCATGGGACTCGGGTTTCTTGTGGTTCCAAAAAAGTAGGTTCCTTTCGGACTCTGATACAACAAAGAATAAATCAAGGCCGTTAAAAGAGAGACTTAATTTTAAGACTCTTTTTTTGTCTGATTTATTTTAATTTTTTTATCAGATTTATATAAGGAAATTTTTTATTCGTTCAAATTTGTTTTACTTTTTATTTGATACATCAAAGAATATACAAAGACGTGCTTTTTAGAATTTAAATCGTTAAAATTAGACGCTTATTTGTGTAAGCTACTTTTCTATTTGATAAAGAGAATGGAATACTAATGTATTGAAATGATACTAATGTATTGAAATGATACTAATGTATTTTATATTTATTTCGTTTCATTCGATCTATCAATAGCTAAAGATCAAAGTCCAATTTAGGTAAAAATGCATGTAAGCGGTAAGTGTTCATGAAAGTAAAAAAGCACCCCCTTTCATTTTTTTATTATCATAAATTAGGAACTGAGCTCCCTGTTTTAATATTGTACAAACGCAATAACACAAATTTTCCGCATGTTTTCGTTTCAGTACAAACGTGGCATCTATTTTTCGCGAGAATTCGATTTCTCATCCGCCACAACATCCAGTGTTTGGGGACTAAACTATACGGGTAACACTCGAATTCCAACTATATTTGATATTGTAGCTCCTCATTGTTAAAGGTGGGTATGTAATCAGCTCCAAAGAATGACATCCCTCGTAATTGTCTAACATTTCCTAGGGAGTCGATTACAAAGCGACCTTTAATTTGAAGCTGATCCAGATATTACGTAATCAACTTTTTGATGGTTTACCCCCCTCCCCCCTCTCAACGTAATCATCAAAAATGCACTAACATAATCAATTTTTATGAGTAGGGCTGACCCCCCCCCCCTCCAACATGATTACGTAATATCTGGATAACCCTATATGGGGTTGGGTACTACTAACTCATTTACATATCTCGTTCAACCGTCTACTCACTCAATTTTTGTGTGAATTTTTGGAGAATTTTTGAGCGAGATATGTAGATGAGTGTGTTAAAAATTGGGTAAGTGAGAATTGATTGAGTTAAACTTGAGAAGTTGATGGGATGAGAATTGAGTAGAGGAATGAGTGAGTTGAGATTCATCTATCCATCTATGTTTTTTGGACTGTAAAAAATTTTCCTTGACATTTTTGTTTACTTGTTTAATCACATGCCTGATTCTATATAAAAACCCATTAGTTGCAAATAAGCCAACACTGCATATAAACGCTGCATACAACGATTATAAACAGTTCTTATCTTGTTTTCATTCGGGTGTTAAGAAATATTCAAGATTATGTGCTCAGAGGATTCAATCGATTTTTTAATTAAAAAAGATTTTTCCGACATAAATCTACCAAGACCAAACTTTCTTACCGTCGAAGACAATCAATACGTGATTTTCGATGAAGATTTCGAATGTAAAAAATTACTCGGAAAAGGCCAATTCGCTGTTCAAAAATATCTTCATAACCCTTCTAGAATGGAATTTGCCGTTAAAGAATTTCCAATACCGAAGAAAAAGAATATTTGGAAAAAAAGAGTATTAAAAATGGAAGAACTCCGAAAAATCTTTAACGAAATCGAAATATTTAATCGAATGTCAGTCGCTGATCGTGAACACATCGTTCAATTTTATGGATGGACTTGGAATAATGAGCACATCAAAGTCTATATGGAACCCATGCATATTTCTTTAAAAAAGTTGATCGAAATGAAGTACAGGGTGGTCAATAATTTA
>JAQGBS010000625.1:0-20108 GCA_034698545.1 Acrobeloides obliquus
GAAAAATTCAAAGACATTTTTAACATATAAAATCCAGCTCAGGCAAAAAAATTCCTTCTTAAATACGTGGAGCAGAAACTGTAGAACATGTTTAAAAAAAATTTGTTCAATTTCGCTTAATCTTTGATGAGATAATTGAATTTTTCTAAGAGCTACTTTTTGACATTTTTAATGGTTTTCGTTTCAATAACACTTATCGCAACTTTTTGCACAGTTTGGTCAGCCGTGAATGATGACGATTCAGAATTTATTATAAAAACAAAAAATGCTCCATTTGTCATGAATTCTCCGAATATATATAAATTATGGCAAATTTCGCTATCCTAGACTTCGAGTAGGGCCGGATATTCAAACTTCAAACCTGTGAAACTATTTTTTTGACCCTTCAAAGTTTTTGATTTTTTTGTTTAAACGTTCCCCATATATAGAGCTATCTTTATGGAAAGTTTCGTATTGAGCGCTGAACGTTTAAGGGTACTTTGGGTACTTTGACACCGCGAGGGGGCGTCAATTTTTGGGGTATTTTTGGATATTTGGCCAAGTATTAAAATTATGTGAATGCCTGGGGTCAAGGTGGTCTTGGCATAAAATGAAGCCCCAATCCCCAGCTACAAAATTCAAAAGATCGTTTCTCGAAAGCTAACAAACTTATTGACTTAGAGACAATCCAAGTTTGGTCAAAAATTGGCCTTTTCCACCAACTTCTAGGGGCCATAGCGCCAAGGGGAAAGGTCGCCGGATCGGGAGCCCAGAACTAAAGTTGCATAACTCGGTGAGTTCTATCAGAATATCCACCTTAATTTTCGTTCAGCGATGAAAAATTTTTTGTGACATCCGAAGCCAAATTGGCTAATTTTTGGTACTCGGAGGTTTTCGGGCACAAGAAATTGATTAGCGCAAGTCTCGAAATCCGAAAAAATTTTAATAACCCCCTAAATTTTTTGAGTCGAATTTTTTCTCAAAAATTTAGGGGGATGAAAATTTTTTCGGAACTGCGACTTGCATCAATCGATTTCTTGTGCCCGAAAACCCCCGAGTACCAAAAATCAGACAATTTAGAGCCAAAATAAAAAAGTTGTAAAAATTTATTTTTTAACATGGGATACCCCCGATAGGGGCCTCAAAAATTTTTTTGGAACTCGGGACTTGCGCCAATCGATTTCTCGTACCCAAAAACCTCCGATTACTAAAAATTAGCCAATTTGGAGTCAAAATAAAAAATTGATTTTTTAATATGGGGTACCCCCGATAAGAGGTCACAAAAAACTCAATCCTATCGCCAATCGATTTCTCGTGCCCGAAAACTCGGATATGAGCATAATGAGTGGTTTCCTACTCCTCCCGCTTATAAATTTGAGCAAAATCAGTATTCTGATGAGTATTACGTGTTCAGCAGGGCTTGTTTATTCTGTGAATTACCTCAAACTCAAACTTGGGTAATTAAACTTTATCAAATTTAAATAAATATCAAAATTACACACAAATTTACAAAATTAATTTTTTTCGAATATATAATTTTTTATAGAGTTTTTTCTGAGTGGGCAAGTCTTTTAAACATATAGATAGTTTATTATTCTTTAGCTCTACTTTAGGCTTTTCAACATTAGCTGATTGTCCAGGACAACAACAACTAATTTATACTACTACAAAGCAGAAAATCTTCTTTTACAACCCAGGAGGAATAAATAATCCAGTCGTAGCCAATTGTTCTTCTCTTCTTGGTTATAATGTTACAGAACCAGTTGGTTTAGCAGTAAGAATTTTTTAAAGTTTTTGATAAAATAAAGAAATTTTAGGGGGTACTTTCTTTTTGTGAATCCAACTCAATGGTTGCTGGTGATACAGTTGTTATAACAGATGGAATAATGACTCTAACGTAAGAGGGAATTTATTAAAATAAAGATATTTGAAAAGTATAAAGATATTTTTAGAATTGATTCGACATTATGTGCAGCTAATAATGCTGGAAAAAATCAAATTACGTTATTTAGCGGCTCATATAGCAATTTTCTCAATGTTACAGTAACAGAAGTGTCCAATAAAGCACGTAAAGATATTTTGTATATTTATTAATTTTATTTATTCTTTTTTAGCTGTATTTGTTCTAACCTTTTCAGTAAATTATTATAAAAATGATATAAAAATTTTAAAAAATATTACAGCATGGAATATTGCTCACACCACCACAGACGACAACTCCAGTGGTTATTCCACAGTCAACCAGTAATCCAACAATGTTGAGTATGGATATTGCTAAATTTTATGAAAAAGTATAAGGGAGACCATTAGGATAAAAAGTAGAAATTTTTTGGCCACGGGAGGAACATGCTTCTTGTCCCGTGCCTACGATATTGTTCCTTTGGTTATTTTATTAACACCACCTTTATCTTCGAGATGTGTGTATATCCTGAAACTAGGTCCTATGTGGATGACGAATATGCGGAAGAAAAAATTAAAAAAATTAGTTTGATCAAATTATGGACCTATTCTTTACAGAGAATATATTAAAAAATTATCATTTTAATATACTGGGTCCATAATCTAGTAGTAATTGATTTGAGATTTGGTTGACTACTAAATGAAGAGAAGGAATTAACGCTACAACTTTTATATATACATCTACAGAAAGTTTTCGCGTCAATAAAAAGTTAATCGCAATTCTCTGAAAAAACTCCGATTTTGTGCGCAGTCATTTGATAAAGATCGGCATTTTTGACTCGGTTACGAGGATTTTTCAGCCAAAGTGATATTCCCCAAAAATGAGGTTTCGAGAAAAATTTTTACTTAATGTCAATTTTATTTTTAAAAAATAGTGCTTTTTTGATAATTATATTCTTTAAAGGAGAATTGTGTGTATTTCTACTCTGTGTAGAGCTAATTTTTTCTCGACTACAAATTTTTCTTTTTTTTAAATTTGTCTAGAATTTTGTCTCGAGTTCAAAAAAATATGCCACGACTCTGAGAAAAATCATCTAATGAGTCTACGGGATCCCCCTCCCCCGCCATCTGGTCAGAATATGCGAATATCAATAATGGATACAATTCGACTAATTTTTTATACTCGGAGTTTTCGGATATGGGGAACACGAATCCGGAGATTTTGACTCTTGAAAAAAATCATTTAATGCGTCTACAAGACCCCCGCCCCGACGGGTCCAAAAATTGATTTTTCAAAAAGTTTTCCAAATCAGTTGATTTTGTGTACTGGAGCTTTCGGGTATGGGTAACTCGAATCATAAGAGAAGGGAGAAAATGATAGGGGGAAAGGAAAAGAGAAGCGGGAGAAGAGATAAGGGGATTTAGAAGGGAGAAGAAAAAGGGAAAACGAGAAATAAGAGGGGAGAAGGGGGAAAAGGCGATGGAGGCGCTATTTGAGCGCCAAAAGCGCGTCAGCCTAGGAACTTTAAGGATTACGATAAAAAAATTTTTACTTAGCTAGCACAAATATACCTTCGAGCACTGGGATGTCTACATCATTGAGTACTTCTAAAGCTTCAACGTCACCTTATTGCTTATGTTACGGATGTGATAGATGGGTGATCATAATTATTGATGCTTCAAATGGTATGTCAGCTAATGTATTTAATGTAAGTAATCTACCATATTTCTCTAAAATAAGGCCCGGGCTTATTTTTTCAACCCCCTATTTGGCCAAATTTTAAAACAAAAAATCGATTTTTCTCAAAAATTTTAGGGATGTGTACTCTAATTTGTTTAATTATGTTTTCTCCATCAAAAATGCTATCAAATGACGTTACTTTCGATATAGGTTATTACCGGACACTTGGCAATTCTCCTGTAAGGGGGGAGTTATTTTTACTCGCAAAAGTTTTGATTATAAGCCTTACAAGGTTTTTACCCATATTTTTTCGTTTTAAGGTCATAGTCAGGGAAAGCGTTTTCAAGTTCAGACAATGTTCGCAATCAATCTCTCGTTAAAAATACCTCCTATAGGGTTATTTTGGTGAAAATTTAACTTTAAAAAAATTTAACTTTTGAAACAATTGCAAAATATCCTTTTTTGGAACACCCTGTTTATGATATACGGGTCACCCAAGCAGTCAAAAAATAACTTGCAATTTAAGAACCAAAAAACTTTTGTAAGAAATCATTTACTTGTTAATGGAAGCTTTAACCACTATGAAAGGCTTGCAGTTATTATTTATACAGATAATGTAATAGCCAATGCATCTTTTGGTTCTTTCCAAACACTTGCTGATATATTTAACTATATTGATAATATAAAGCAAAATACCAATGTAAATAACCCAAAAATTATACCGTATGTTCTATTAGCTCAACTTGTTGATTTTTAAAAGAATTTAGTGCCTTAAACTTAGCTTTAAATTATATTAACACTACATCTACCACAGTGACGATTTTGTTTACCTCTTCTGCTGATCCAACCGATGTTAGTACAGCAAACAGTTCAGCTCAAAATTTACGCACTGCAGGCCGATTTTCTGTTGTTACTATAGGCGATCAAATTTTTGTTCCGATTACAACTACGAATTTTGCAGATTATGTTATTTCTTGGACTACTGGATCTATGCCAACAAACTGGATAACTCAGTTTCAAATTGCTTTTATGTGTAAGGTATATGAAATTTAATTTTAAACAGAATTTAGGCAATGCGACTACAACGACACCAATACCAAAGGCTTCGACAACCAGCTCTGTCTCTACCACTACTATTAACCCAGGTATTTATTTGACATGTAAAAATTTGTTGTGTTTGTTTTTGACAGAGCCTTGGGACCAAGTGCCTTCAGCGCTATTATCTCCAGTTGCTTATGAACAGTCAGGGAGAAGGGTCTTACAAAAATGGCGAGTTTATTTAAGGATATACAAGAATTGTAGCAACTTCAACTCAAATCCCGTTCACAACGGAAACTTCAAGTCATGCTTCAAGCTCAAATGGATTAAAAACATATCAAATATTTCTAATAATCATTGGTGCTATCGTACTAATAATATGTTCATTTATTTTTTGTGCATATTTTAAGAAAGATTTTGGGCCACTAAAAAGAGTACTTAACCAGGAAAACCATATTCCTCATCACAAATTATCAAATGCTAGTGACCGGAGTGTATCAAAATCTGATAGCCCAATTGATTCAAATATATCTGAGTCTTTACAATCAAATGGTAGTAAAAAAAATGAATCATTATTTTTGAGATTCAAGTCTTTAACAAATGGCGAAGATACAGTAAAAACACAAAGACCTATTTATCGTCTGGATTTAAATTCGAATATCAGTGCAGAAGGACCGAATCAAGTAATTAGCGATGAGTTAATAAAATTAATGGAGGATGAAAATGTGAATCATCTTAATTTTCCAAATAATGACAAAACATATGCATTTGATATAGAAGATATGGAATATTTAGGGCTTTTAGAAGGTATGTATTATTTTTTTACATACAGAGTACGCCAAAAATTGCAATTTTCGTGATTTTTACCAATGTTTTTGCCCAAAATTTCGTATTTGTTTTCATTTTTTCAAATTTTCACTAGAAATGCAATTTTTCATCAAAAATCGCCAAAAATTTAGTTCAAAAATGAAAATTTAATTATTTTTTACCAAAAAGTGGACCGTCTCCCCTAGTGGAGTAGGCAGAATTGGCTAAGGGGGCAGTGACAAGCAGAAATTTTTTTTCAAAAATAACTCTATTAGAGCTAATTTTATGCAAGGAATCGAATGCGAGCATCAATGAAGCTTGAAAGCGCTTTCCTGGCCCTGATTTAGGGAAATGAGTGGTTTTTATTGAGGCGAAAATTGAAAATTTTTCGGTTTTCTGCCTAAAATCATTCTTCTGAAGTAATTTTATACGAGGAATCGATTGCACGCATTCCCGAAGCTTGAGAACGCTTCCCTAACAATGATTCAAGAAAATTAGTACATGCTCGATTCTCGCTTCAATACTTGCACTAATTTCCTGAATCAGGGTCAAAGAAGCATTTTCAAGCTTTGGGAATGCGCGCAATCAATTCCCCGCATAAAATTACCCCCAGGAAGAATTTTGAGTCAGAGAACCCAAAATTTTTCGATTTTCGTTTCAATACAAAACAATCATTCCCCTGAATCAGGATCAGGAAAGCGTTTTCAAGCTTCGGGAATACGCCCAATCGATTCCTCGCATAAAATTAACCCTAATAAGGCCATTTTTGAAAAAAATTTTGGGTCAAAAAACATGAAAAAATTGTCCATTTTTTATACCTTGTATTTTGGACTCCCTAAAAATAAAAAATGGTTCTTAACTACTCTTATAGCAACTGCTAGACATCAAGTCAAAGAATACCTACATAAACCATCCAAAACTAAGCTAGCCATAAAATTTCTTCAAATACCACAAAACCGTTATGGAGGGACTATACTCTATAGTCGCTTGCAAATGGTTATACGTGAAATCCAAAATATGCGACTTCTTTCTAAAAGTCCTAATATTGTAAATTTTTATGGGTTATGTTTTCTGGAGGGACAAGCCTTATTATGCATGGAATTAATGAATTTATCCTTGAGAGATTTATATGAAATTGTACATAATAAGAAGAAAGTCGAGTTTCCGGAAAAATTAGTAGGATATGTTTTTGTAAAAATTGTTGATGCTCTCAATTTTTGTAAATATAAAGGAGTTATTCATAGAGATATTAAACCAAGTAATGTACTTGTTAATTACAGGTATGTAAGGGGTGCCTAAAAAACTGGATTTTTGCGAATTTTTCAAAATTTAAATTTTCACCAAAAAATACTCCTGTTTCGGCGAAAGCGCTGAAAATAGTATACAAAATAAGGAAGGTGCAGAGAAAAGAAAATAACATGAATTTCGCGGAGAGTGCAAGAGAAAAAGCTTCAAGAAAGCCATTTAAGGAAGTTTACAAATCAATTAACAGTTAAAGTCTGTTTTAACTCACAATTTAACACTAATATCCCGACCCTAGTAGTGAGCGATCCCGTCCGATCTGGACAAGTTAAGCAACGTTAAGACCGTCAGGTTCGATCCCATAGAAAATAAAAAATTTTTGCTCCATTGTTTGTAAAAGAATTTTTTGAACTTCAAAAGTTTTAGATGTCCGGGGATCGAACATGCGGGACCAACTTATTTAAGAGGATTCGAACCCATCGACCTGCAAAACTTAATGTTGTCTGCCATCTTACCGGGGTCGGGATATTAGTGATTAAATTGTGGGTTGAAACAGACTTTAGCTGAAATAGAGCAGTGGACTAAGCATCGACGCTAAAACGAAAAGCAGAAACCAACAGTGAAGGTTCAAGACCGGGCAGAGAGACAAGCACTAATTGCATAGATGGCGTCGAGACGGTTTTATTCTTTAGGGTCAACGAATTATCGAATGTGGTCTTCAGTAAACTTATAGACCACAATAAAATGCATAAAAATGTAAAAGACAACATTCGAAAATTCGTTTATCCTAAAAAGATATTCGCAATTTAAAAAAAGCGTCGAGACATGTCAAGATGAGCACTAATTGAAAGTAGTGCTTCCCAACTTACTATTAGTGCGGAATTAGTGCTTCCAAAATTTCGAGACGAAATTAGTGGAGGACTCATTGATTAAGGAAAGATGTGCGTGTATTGATGTAAAAGTATCATTCAAGGCCAGCGTTTTCAAGGTTCGGAAAAAAATCGCAATCGATTTCTCGCATAGAAAACCCCCGTATTAGGTTATTTTGGTAAATTAAAAAATTTGAAAATTTTGAAAAAATTCTCGCAAAAATCCAGTTTTTTGGACACCCTGTAATTTTATAAACCAATTTAATTTGTTCTCTCCAAAATTTGGTAATTCTCAAAATTTAGTGGAGAAATAAAATTGTGTGATTTTGGAGAATCGCGAATCCTGGACAATTCATTAGCCAGTTCGCATGTCGGAACAATAGCATATTGGCCTCCAGAGCGTTTTAATTATGCTCATACTAAATATGATGTGCGTGCTGATGTTTGGAGTTTAGGAATAACTCTAATGGAAATTATTCTTGGTAGACTACCGTATTTACACCATAATAGTTTCGATAAACATGAAGGACATTATGTTGACTATGGTTTTGTAATACAGCAATACATTGTTAAAACAAGCTTTATAGAAGTTATAGAAAGATATATACAGCCAAAATATTCGCTAGTTTTATGTCAAACATTAGAATTATGTACAAGGAAATTGGAAGAAAGACCAAGATTGGAATATTTAGAAAATACTCCATTTTATGAGCAGTCTACATCGATAGAAAAAGAAGAAATTGCCCAAATTTTGCAAAAAATCTCTTCACATAGCAAGATCACGGCATCCCAAAATTGGCCCAACATGGAGAACGCCTAAATTTTTGTTGGAATCATTTTTTTCGTTGTAATAATGTGTATTTTGCAGTTTTATGAAGTTTTCATGCTTGTGCCACCCATTTTATATCATTTCTTGCTATTTTCTGCTCTTAGGGGTGTGGGATGGGTTAGTTGCGGCAATATATAACGAAAATTCAAGTAAAAATATTTATTGAAGCGAAAACTTTTATAAGATCAATATATCATTTTGTAGCGCAGACCAACAGCTTGCTAACGGTATCTTGAACAAGTCATAAAACCTTTCCTATGGGGCGCTAGCACTGTTTGAGTGAAATTTACATATATGAAACTTCAAGAGGCCTAAACCATTTTTTAGAGCACTTTTTTCAAAAATTTTTTGCAGCATCTTGTTCAGCATGAAAAACTTCCTTATTTATATCCTTTGTAACAATTGATCCATCGAGTATTAATGTACAATTTTATACTTTATAAGCAAATAAATAAAAGTCAATAAAATTGATTAAAAGTTATTTGTCTTGCCATTATTTCGATCCCTGTATCTCTGGACGAGCATTTCTTTCAAGGTCTGTTTTCTTAATTGAGCCTGTGGGCTTGTCGGCTTCTTTTCTTTCTCTGTAAAAGGGTAAATACCGGTTCTATACGGATTATAAGGATTGTAAATTCCATAAGTCGAATAGGCAATTGGATTATTGAGGGCTGAATAAGTGCCTGCAAAAGGCATATACAGAAGTTATGGTATATGCAAATTTTGGGCAAATGGTAAAGATTTCGATACGAATTTCGTTCATGAATTTGTTTGACAGTCGAACCCTCGATCATATGGCTCAGTGGATAGTGTTTTAAAGTAAAAAATGACAGGCAAAAATTCTACGACCTATTTTATTGGAAATCACCTTTAACAACTTTGTTTGAATAGGTCAAAAAATTCTCGGACCCTCAAACATTTGAATGTAGGTTGAGACGATTGTCACTTCATCATGGGTTAAAGGACCAGTCCAATCGGAAAAAAGTTGCCATAATTTATATTTTTTCGGAAAGCTCATGAAAAATGGAGCATTTTTTGTTTTGATGGCACCTTCTGAATCGTTTTAGTTTTTGAGATAATTGCATGTGAAGTTTAGATTGTTTATTACAACGAAAACATGAGCACAGGTCTCAAATATCTGATTCAATCAAAATTTGTTTATTGAAAATAGTTTAAATTTCTTGAGCATTTAGGAAAAAGTAAATATAGCATTTTCCCCAGCTTAATGAGACGAATAAAATGACAACAAAATTATTCAATTTGAAAATCATTTTGGGGTATTGAAACGAAAATATTTGAAAATTTTATCAAATTTTCGTTTCAATAACCCAAAATTATTTTCAAATTGAATAATATTGGTGTTATTTTATCTTAACAAAAATGATATA
Organism: Acrobeloides obliquus; assembly: GCA_034698545.1. Taxonomy (NCBI): domain Eukaryota; kingdom Metazoa; phylum Nematoda; class Chromadorea; order Rhabditida; family Cephalobidae; genus Acrobeloides; species Acrobeloides obliquus. The sequence continues at coordinate 9,730 of JAQGBS010000625.1, forward strand.
TTTACTTTTCCCTAAATGCTCAAGAAATTCATATTATTTTCTTGTCAATAAACAAATTTTGATTAAATAAGGGATTTGAGGCCCTCATGTTTTCGCTGTAATAAACAATCTAAACTTCACATGCAATTATCTCAAAAACTAAAACGATTCAGAGGGTGCGGTAAAAACAAAAAATGACCTACTAGAGTCCCGTAATATTTTTCTATTGTCGAAATGCCCAATAGAAAAACCTCAACCTTATAACTAAAGAATTCCTTACCATATGGATAACCTCCATAGATACCTCTATTATATGGACTCAAATAATTTGCATAAGGCGACACTCCATACCCCAATCCTGCTCCATACAGACCAGAAGTTCCATAGCCTAGTCCATAACCAGTTCCCAAGCCATAGCCTAGCCCTGCGCCATATAGACCTGTTCCAGCACCATAACCTAGCCCAGTACCTAACCCATTTCCATTTAAACCATATTGATTGGTAGCTAGCCCATAGTTGCTATAATCTAGGGTATCCATAATGCCATATCCAGTTCCATAGCCAACGCCTTAATTTTGGTATGTACGGAGTGAGACAAAAAAGTGCATTTTTGTGATTTTTGGGGTCTGAAAAAAGTTTTGGACCAGAAAAATTTTTAACTAAAAATGACCCATATAGGGATCATTTTATGCGGGAAATCGATTGCGCGCATTTCCGAAGCATGAAAACGCTTTCTTAGACCCTCCTGATACGGCTTAAAGAAAAACTTTACCTAGTCCTCCAGTATAGTCACACCCAAAGCCACAAGAAATCGGACACAAATTTCTCATAACATAAGGTGTTGTTGCGCATTGCCCAGAACTCGCATAATAAGCACAATCGGTAGACCTATCAACACACATAGTATTGCCCAGTCCTCCACCATATAAACCACTTGTATATGTACTAGCTGTACTCAATGGTGAATATGGATTGTAAATGCCATAATTTGAACCTAAACCGTATCCTAATCCAGTAGCATATGGATTATAAGATGAGCCTAGGCCATAGGTTCCTAACCCTAAGCCAGAACCAATTGTATATGGATTATATTGACCTCCATAGCCAGCTCCTTAAATATTTACAAGGTGTATGAAAAAACTGGAATTTGGGCGATTTTTTCATCTCTTTTTGCCCCAAAATTTTTTTTCAAAAATCCTAAAAATGATTCGTATAAGGATAATTTTATGCGACAAATCGATTGCCATCATTCCGGAAACTTGAAAATGCTTCCCAGACCCTGATTCAGGCAAATAATTGTGTATATCAAAGCTAAAAATGCAAATTTGCACATTTACTTTCCTGAATCAAGATCCGGGAAATATTTTCAAGCTTCGGGAATGCGCGTAATCGATTTCCCGCATAGAAAAACCCCAGAACTGAACATTTAACATAAAAAACTAAAAAAGTCGATTTTCGCTTCAATACACTGACCCTGAATCAGGGCCAGAGATTTATTTTCAAGCTTCGGGGATGCGCGCAATCAATTTCCCGCACAAAATTACCTCCATATGGGTCATTTTTAGGATTTTTGAACAAAAAATTTCGAAAAAGAAAAAATGGCGGTATCTCACTTCACCCACTGGACAGTTCACCAACCAAGGACAATTCACCCACCATGGACACTTCACCCATCGAACACTTCACCCACTGGACACTTTGCTCCCCATAGACACTTCACCTACTGGACAGTTCATCCACCATAGACACTTCACTCACCATGGACACTCCACCCACCAAAAATAGAAACCTACCTTACTTTTTTTTGTAAATAGTGTGTGAAGTGTCTATGATGGATGAACTTTCCGGTGGGTGAAGTGTTTATGGTGGATGAATTGTGCAGTGGGTGAAGTATCCTTGGTGGGTGAACTATACAATGGGTGTACCGCCGAAAAAATCGCCAAAATTCCGGTTTTTTTATACACCCTGCTCATGAAGGCTAGAAAAATGATGAATATCTTTACCATAAGGATAGCCATAGCCTCCAAGAAGACCGCCATAACAGCGATTTAGGCCAAATCTACAATAATTGGGAATTAAAGGGTTGTATTGAGCTCCGCAATTTATGACAGCTTCGAGAACAACTAAAAAATGTGTATTTAACAACAGTACCAATGGTATAATGTTTTTCACAGAGAGATTTAAAAAAAAGTGCCGGTTACATGGCAAAGTGCAAACTGCATAAGGTCGAGAGTTCGATCCCGTGCGAAGCCATTTCTTTTTGCAGTGTCCAAAATCGATAAAAAAATTTTGCCTAGGGACATTTTTAGCCCAAAAACACGAATTTGATGTTTTTATCACTCCAAAACCTCAGGAAATACGATTTTTTTCAATTTTTATGCAAATTTAGGCGTTTTTGTAAAAAATAAAAAAAGTAATTTTTCGGTGGTTTTGGAGTAATAAAAACATCAAATTCGTGTTTTTGGGAACAAGTTTTTTACTAGCGTGTTCTACGCATTAAAAATCACTAGAATATACCGTTGGTGCCAGCAGTCATGCTATTGTTAAACTTAAAAATGGCAAGATTCAAAAAATCTGGGCGCGCATGGACTAATAACTAGGACACTGGCCATTCAAATTAGAGTTTGCCAAACCGATAAAAATGATCCGGTTCGATTCAACCGGATTGAACCGTTTGAAAAAATTCCAAAAAAAGCTTACCCCTGACCTTAATTCCAAGAGGGAGTGGTGTATTGGAGTGAAAAGGAGTGGGTTTATTGAAATGTTGAATGTTCACCTAAAAACACCATTCCTGGGGTGATGAATGGGGATTGCTTTTACAACTTTTTATAAATCGCTAAAATAAAACTTTCGACAAGGGTGAGATCGAACCCGCGTCAATAACATGAATGACCAACGTCCTAGCCATTAGTCCCAGCTTTTTGGAATCTCGCCATGAAAAGAGAGTTATTATAATTACCTGAAAGAAACGTAATCTGCCCCAACAACGACCCGACCATTCTCGTCATAAATTGCACATTCATAAAGCCAACTTCACAAGTTTTTCCTAATACTGCTCTCTGAAAACTTGTAAAAATTCCAGCTCAGCCAGAATTTATCTGCCCAACCAACTGAGAATAATACTTCTGGTATTTGTGACTAGCCTGATGAAAGTGATGTTTTGTGTGAGGATGAGTTTATGTACTATGAATGTCCACTGTCCGAGTGAAGATGACTAGGCAAGTTCTCGTGTAATAAACGCGACTAAACCGCTTTTCAATGCATGAGTGAGGATAATGCCATAGTCAGAAAACGGTGTGTAAAAAATTACAAAAAGGCATGTAACAATAAGTGAACAAAAACGGGCGTTTTTATTACAACAAACGGAACTTTACAGGGTGTCCCAAAAAAGTGAAATTTTCGTGATTTTCGTTGTTTTTAAGGCAATACCCCTTTTTCCCGATTGGACACCATACTTGAATAGAGAGTTGTAATTACGATCCCTCCTGCGCCGCGAGGGCCCCGAAAAATGGAGGGGGGATTGAAAGGCAAAAATTTCTTGAAAAATCCACCCCCTCCCCTCGCCTCCATCCCCGCCGAGGGGGGAGAGGGTAGCAGAGGGGATGAAGGCGAAAGGGAGGGGCGCCGAAAGGATATATTTCCTTTAGACTCCCCCCCCCCCTATTCATCTATGCTGGATACTATCCCGACCAGATACGATTTCCCGACTGGACAAAATCCCGTCTGGACACTTTCCCGACTTGCCCCTGATCGAACTCTCCCCATTCAGTGCAGGCGTCTAGCCTCCTACTCATTTGACTATAGGCTTAATTACAAAAATATTTTAATCAGTTTTCTTATTTCCTTTGATCAGGAGCTGGCCATTAGAGTATAAATGAGGCGTTATTGTAAGCATATCAACATCTTCTGGAATTCTACAAACTCGATGAATTTCTCTTGAGAATGTACCAGGTTTTCCTGGATCTTCAGGAACTTCTTGGGAGACAAGTCGAAGCTCATCGTCAAAACTTTCATGGCGACCTTTGATGACGAGCTCGTTGCCAGTAACACTGACCTAAAATTTGCAATTCTTGGCGAAAGAATGATGAATTTTGATGAAAAATAGGAGAAAATTTTGACATTTTTTAGTGAAATATTTAGTGAAAAAACTTGGGAACTCTACACAACAATGTGCCATCCACGTGAAAAATTTTTTTGGAAATGACATTTCTAGGGGTAAAAACATGTGGGAAATCCGAATTTGACATTTTCAAAACAAAAAAACGCTTTCCTGATTCAAGGAAGGCATATTGTGTATTGAAGCGAAAAGTCGCAAAAATGTGATTTTTGCTTAAAAACCCCTTTTGGGATAAAAATGTGCGGGGAATCTGAATTTGACATTTATCAAATTCCTCGGGTCAAGGTTCAAGAAAAGCTGTTTATCGAAAATTTCGAGAAAATAACGTATTGTGGTCTAAAAACAACGCCTTTTATTTTCCTGGTCCCCTGGCTTATACTCACGCTTAGGCGTAGGCTTATGCTTAGGCTTAGGCGTATGCTTAGTCCTAGGATTAGGCTAGGCTTAAGCCTAGGCCTAAGCATAAACATATAACTTTTTTTTATCATTGTATAGCAGCTCCGAAGTTTCCTCAGCTCCGTCCCCAGCCCAGGGTTATACTGACTAAAAATACTCGAAGAGTGTCAAAATACAGGGTGGGCTAAAAAAGTGGATTTTTGTGATTTTTTGGGACTTAAAAATTTGTTTTTCTAAGGGTAATAATATGTTTCTAGGGGTAATTTTATGTGGGAAATCGATTGTGAGCATTCCCGAATCCTGAAAATGCTTTCTTGAACCTGATTCAGGAAAAAATTAGGTTTTTGAAATTGCGCAAAACGACGAATTTCGCTTCAAAAACCCACTTTTCTCCTGAATCAGGTTCAGGAAAGCATTTTCAGGGTTCGGGAATACGCGCAATGTTTCCTCACATAAAATTACCCCAAGACTCTTGAGCCAAGAGGGGTCATTTTTAGGATAATACATTTTCGGATCCCAAAAAATCCACTTTTTTGGCCCACCCTTAAAATTACTCGAATTTCATTTGGCTTAAAAGCAGTTGCATCTAAACTGATTTCCCAGTTATCTGATGTATTCTTTTCATGGAGATCATCATCTCGGTGAGGCGCATATATTTTTGTCAAATTGTATTGAGTTAGAGGCCAATCGAAATGAACGTCGATGTCACGCATTATATAATAATTTTCAAGAAATATAAAACAATCTTTCTTATTATGAGATAAACATTACTTTATGTAATTTACATGATGAGTTAAAAAAATGCATTTTTATGATTTTTGGGGTCCAAAAAATTTTTTGGGACCAGAAAATTTTTTACTAAAAAAAATGACTCACATAAAGGTAATTTTATGCGGGAAATGGATTGCGCACATTTTCTAAGCATAAAAAAATTATCTTGACCTTGATTCAGGAAATGGAGTTGGTATATTGACGCGAAAATCGAAAATTTTTCTTTTTCGCCCATACACCAACTCTGAAGGTTTTTGTTAAAAAAATTTAAAAAAAGAACCTCCGGTAAATAAATTTGAAAATTTTTACCCAAAAAATGCAGTATAACATGGTCAACTTTTACGACCATTAGTTAACTGTATCGTTGGTGTAGTGGTAAAGTTGTTGATTTAAACTTTAAAGACCAAGGTCCGGCCCTCACCTGCGTCAATAATTTTATGACATTTATTTTTTTAATTTTTTATTCAAAACAACAACTTTTTTGAAAATGATTAAAACAAATATTGTTTCTATTATAAAATGGGCATTTTAATCATGAAATTATCAAAAAATTCGATAAATAAAATTTCTCATGCCTATATGGGTCCTTTTTAGAAAAAAATCGGATCCAAAAATCATGATAAAATTGCGCGAACTGTTGTAACAAACCAATGGTAGGATAATTTCCATCTATGGTTTATCAAATATTTCCATCTTGATAAGCGCTATTCTTTTCACATGGGACCAGAAAAATGGAGTTGTTTATTCCAAGATTTTTGCAAAAACTCTATTGCATAAACATTTCCTCTTCATATCGATTAGTTTGTGTTCGTATTTTCGTTTTGGAATAAATGTAAACATATTTTCATCTTCGCAAAGAAAAAGATCCAACGAGCGGAAATATTACTTGTTATCTATTTGTGGATAAATAAAATTTCTCTTAAATTTTTTACTCGTTTGTTTGCAAGTATAATTTGTACATAACAATGGAAGGTAAGAATTTTATATAGGGTATTTCTCACGATATTTTTTTTATCACTCGTGATGAAGTGGAATGCATTTCATTTTGCACTCAAATAATCGAGGGTTCCAAGGAGCGAAAATTTTTTTTGACTTATTTAAAGTTGTTCAGAAAACCCCTCATAAAAATACTCGTAGATAGAAAAAGTTTTCCCAGAAGTGATGTTTTACATAGTTGAAGGTTGTGATTTCAAGAACAATTGTTAGAACATCACTTTTCTCGAAAAAATTTCTGTTATGAAAAAAATCCGGAGCTCGTCTACATGGGGGGCCACTAAAGTGATTTTTTTCAAAAAATTTTTTTCCGATTTTCTTCTAAAAACAGACTTTTTAGGGTAATTTCTAAGCGAAAAATCGATTGCGCGCATTTTCGGAGCATGAAAAATTAAGCTTGACCCTGAAAATCAGGGTAAAACTGCGTTTCAACGCGAAAATTTTTTTCCAATTTTTTTCTAAAAATCGACTTTTTAGGGTAATTTTTAGGCGAAAAATCGATTGCGCGCATTCCCAAAGCGTGAAAATGCTTCCTTGACCCTGATCAGGGAAATGAATATTTTTTATTGAAGCGAAAATATGATAATTTTGGATTTTTCTTCTAAAACCATCGTTCTAAAGGTTATTTTATGCAAGAAATTGATTCATCGCATCACCGAAGCGTTGCGGTAAAAAAATAATTTTTCAAGGACGATGGTCAAGGATGCATTTTGTCACTTCGGGGATGCGCTGAATCGATTTCTCGCATAAAATAATCCTTAGAACGATGATTTCAGAAGAAAAAGCCAAAATTTTCATATTTTCGCTTCAATAAAAAACAATAATTTTCCTGAATCAGGGTCAAGGAAGCATTTTCACGCTTCGGGAATGCGCGCAATCGATTTTTCGCCTAAAAATTACCCTAAAAAGTCGGTTTTTACAAAAAAATTTTTTGAAAAAAATCACGTGGGTGGACGAGCCATGTAGACGAGCTCCAAAAATTCTTATGAAAATTGATATAATTTGTGGGAGGGGGGGGGGCTAACAATTTCCGCCCAAGCCTAAGCCTAAACTTAGATGTTTAATTTTCGCCCTGGAAAAAAATTTTTTTCAAAGATGCTTGTTGCTACTTCACCATGGATTATCAATTTTTATCTATTGTTCAAAAATGCCCATTACTATGCAACTTTTAGACACCTCAAATTTCACACCCGTACAAAAAGCCAACTCTATAATCTGGTTCATCGAATCTGGCGACACTCATGCCGTGCAAAACCTCTTCCGTAAAAAATATTGCGATCATCATCCTCATTGGCCAGTTCCATCTAAAGAAGAAATCCATCATTGGCTCAATACTTTTCGAAATACCGGTTCAACCGCTGATCAAGAAGACGAGAATTTAGATGATGATGAAATGATTACAAATACTACAACTACCTGTTCAAAGCCATTTTTTAGTAGCCTCATAGCTAAATGTCAAGATTTCAATACGGTCGAATTGCCAGAATATCAAATTTTTCATCCCTACCAACTGTTGCTGACAAAGAAATTTTCTTCTGCGGATGCTAAAGAAAGAGTAGATTTTGCAAATGTAAGTAAAAAATTCTACGTCTAAAGCACAAACTAGGCCTAAGACAAAGGCTTAGAGGCGAAGCTACTGGGATCGGCATGATCCATGGATCCCAAAAATCAGAAAAATAAATAAATTTATCTAATGGCCCCAATTATGTTTTGCCCTAAAATGTGAATTTTTTAACCAAAATTTCGTATTTATTTAAATTTTCAGTAGAAAATAACACTTCTCATCAAAATTGACAAATTTTATAACAAAAATAAAGATTTTTGAATAAACAGGAAATTATTTTTTGCCAAAATTTTCAAAAGTGTATGTTTCTAGGGGTAACCCAAACTGGATCTAGAGAAGCTCTACTAAAGCATAGCCTCTTCAATATCAACGCCTAAGTGTAAGTCTAGCCTACGACTAAGCCTAAGCTTAGGCCTAAGCATAAGATAGATCTAAGCTTAGCCTAAGTATAAGACTAGACCTAAGCATAAGCATAGGTATAAGACTAAATCTAGGCCTAAGCCTAAGCATAAGAATAAGCATAAGCCTAGGCCTAAGCATAAGATAAATCTAAGCCTAGCCTAAGTATAAGACTAGACCTAAGCATAAGCATAGGCATAAGACTAAGCCTAGGCCTAAGCCTAAGCATAAGACTAGGCCTAAACATAATTAAGCATAAGACTAAGCATAAGCCTAAGCCTAGGCATGAGATAAGCCTAAGCCTAGGCTTAAACACAGACCTAAGCATAAGCCTAAGCCTTGCCTGCCTATCCCTGAAGTTAGTTAGTTAATTAGTCATTCAATCAAAAAGCAAGCATCAATTCTTTAATTTCAAATTTTAGAAAGAACTTGATCGCCTCCGTCTCCATCCAGACCTTCTTCACAATCTCTGGTTCACAGGAGAAGCAGCATTTTACACAAATGGCCATGTTGAAAGCCATAATATGCGCTATATTAGCGACGAGAACTTAGAACCCCATTCAAAAGATACCAGTCGCGTAATTGTCTGGGCTGGATTAAGCTCTGAAGCCTTACTTGGCCCATATTTTCTCATCGGTGACATTAACACTGCATACCACCAAATATTACGAGAATTCTTTGCTGATATGCACAAGAAGATTGGTGGTCATGGAAGGTCAATTTTTATGCATGATGATGCACCCCCGCACAGAAAATTTGACGTGCAAAAGTATTTTGAAAAAGAAGTCCCCTATCATTGGATTGGTACAGGGTCTCATTATGCGAAATTTCCACGTAATTCACCGGATATGAACCCGTTGAATTATTTCCTATGGGGCTTTATAAAGAAGATTGTCTATAGGACGCCTCTTTTATCGGATGATGTAAAAACGCTACAGAACAGGATTACCCGAGCTTTTAAGAAGGCCACTGTTGAAATGTTGCAAGAAGCCGTGGTGGACTATAAAGTCCGACTTGAACATGTTGTCGTTTGGAATGGAGAATTGGTTGCCGTTTCGGTGGATGACAATGCTATTCATAAACAGAAACACATTAATAGTCGTTTTTATGAGTGCTTATTTGATTCTGATGTAGAATAAATTTTTTATTGCTGTGCAAAGGTGCCGACTATGGCAGTGGGTGGGAATAGACATAATTTACTACCTTGTCATCTTATTACTACCTTGACACCAGCCTAAGGTGATAAGATAGTAAACTATGCCTATCCCCAGCATACATTACCAACGGGAGGGGGACTGTCCCCCCCCCCATGTAGCCATCGAGCCAAAAGTTAAAGATTCATATAACTTTGGAGTGGCGAAGCTGAGTTGGGACCTTGATTCGAAGTCTCAAGGCTATATAGCCGAGCCTTGTGCCGACCTTTTTTTTGGTCGACACCATATAGCCTCGAGGTAGCTTGTTCCCCTCCTTGTTCATGTATGATTCCCAGCCACTGCCATAGCTGTTTTTGACCATTCTTCTTTTTTGTTAAGCCAAGATGGATCAAACCATCCTAAGTTGCTAGTGGTTATTTCCTTTGGCTGTATGTCACGAGATCCTATATCTACTGGGTTGTGGTCGGTTGCGACATATCTAAATTCTCGAATATTGCTATTTTTTATTTCTTGTAAACGATTGTTGACGTTTGGGTGACCGGTTAGCCCCGAAAACAAGTTAGTCCCAACAAAGTCAAGTTAGTCCCGTGGACAAGTTAGCCCCGAATGACAAGTTAGTTCCAATATTACAAGTTAGTCCCAGCTTGACAAGTTAGTCGCAAGAATAACAAGTTAGTCCTGCTATGTACGGAGATAGTCAAAACTGCTATGACGGTGACTGGGGATAGACATAATTTAATGCCTTGTCATCTTTTTAATACCTGGACATTTCATACTACCTTGACACCTGCCTAAGATGACAAGATAAGAAATTATATCTATCCCTAGCCACCGCCATAGCTGTTTTGACTATCCCCATCCGAGCTATAGATGTTTTGACTATCTCCAGCCCATCCATAGCCGTTTTGACTATCCCCGTATATAGCGAGACACACCACCCTCATGTAAAGAAAAAATCGATTCACCGACAAAAGTTAAAAAACGCGCCGTAGGGGCCTAAAATCGG